>PVJX010011239.1:0-54195 GCA_004027295.1 Dolichotis patagonum | reverse complement strand
GCTCCCTCCTGGCTGGAAGCCACCTTCGAAGTCCTCCTAGGGCCCATTCAGCGGAGGTTTTTATCTCATGACAGCTGAGGGAAGGGCTCCCGCTCCATTATCCTCCAGCTCACTCTCGATTCACAAAGAAAACACAATTTCTCTGGATTGTAAATCAGGGACTGGTGACCCGGGGAAGGGGAAGCCTGAATCGCAATTCCCAAAGAACATTTCACAAAGCCACTGAGAGAAAATAGTTTTCTGCAGCCGCTTACGGTGGTGCCCAGGAGGAGGAGGAGGAGGAGGAGGACGAGATGTGCAGAGCTGACAGCGACTGTTGTGACTGTTGTGATTATAAAATGAAGCCCCAACATGGGGAAATGGAGATTATGAGAGGGAGAAGCACCTGGTCTTTTGATGATGTGGTGGCAGAGCAGAGCCGTTCTTAGGGTCTCCCGATCTAGAGCTAGTCCCGCTCACTTGGGCCAGGTAGAGGTAAACTCAAGGGCAAATAGAAAGAACCCTAAGTGCCAAGAACCGAGAGTTAAGGGACCAAGTCGGGGAGGCACGCTGAGCCCTGGGCAATCGAGGCCTCAGATTTGCTGGGTATCGGGAGGCTGTGGAGAGACGCAGTGTGGTCAGGCTGCCTGCTGTATGTCGCTTCCCTCGCCCAGACTGGGAAATTCAGCAACTTAGGAAGACCCTGTCTCCAAAAAAAAGGCTGAGGATGTAGCCTAATGAGAAGGTACTAGGTTCTATTCCCAGCATAGAAGGAGGAGGTAGGGGGAGAGGAGGTAGGAGAAGAGGGGAAAGAGGAGGAAAAAAGGACTGTGCATACATGGATGCGCAAGTTCCAAGAGGCTAGGACAGAGCAGCAGGACAGGCGGTGACCCTCACAGGTTTCCACAGTGTGTGCCTAGGTGGCTATGGCCTATCCCTTCCCCCCTCTATAAATTCCGTCATCATCTTTCCTCCTCTTAGAGCACGTCTCCTCTAGCATCTCAGTAGGATCATAGTACTTCATTGCTCCTGCCTGTGCCTCAGTTTCTCTTCTGTGAAATGGAGACAGCAACCCACTCACCACCCACCCTCATCACCAGGGCTGTTCTGATCCCAGCCTGCTGTGGTTCATAGCAGTTCACTGGCAGCCTGGTCCCCTTTGGGGGCTCTTCCTTTCCCAATGCTCTTCTTTGAGAGTTCCTGGAAGACTCCAGCATAAGGTAAGACTGCAAATAAACGAAGGCCTCCTCAAGCAACAAAATCTGGTAGCTCAGAAACCATAGCTTCTATCCTGACCTTGTTGCTCCTTATGCCACAGACCAGCACCATGAGGACAGAGTGGACTGCAGGACAGGGGCACTGTGGACAGAGTAATATGTGTGATAAAGCTATTTGGGCACAGGACAGCTTGTACCACTGCCACCCCAGGTCACGCATGCCCAACAGTCAGTGTCAGCCCAGACCCCTCAGCCTTGGTTCACCCAGCACCCCCATCCTCCTCCTGCTGTGGGTTCCCCACATGGAGCTCCTGCTCTCCATCTTTGGGGTAGCACTATCATCACCTACCCAGCCAGAAACTCAGCCTTCACTACTGGCCCCACCCTCCTGTGTCCCCTCCCAGCTGAGCCATTGCCAGTTGGTTCCACTCAACTACTTTCTCTTTCTCCCTCTTTCTCTCCACTCACCTAAACCCTCATTCAGCCTCATCACACAGTACTGTCCCACAGATGGGGAATCCTTTGGGACTTGGCAGTTTCTCATAGCACCTCATCCCCAAGCCCAGAACATGGGAAAGCAGCAGGTGCTTACAAAAGATTTCCCAACCGGAACACATCAGGAAGTCTTGGGTGGTGGAGATGCCCCAGGAGATCCATAAGCCCGAGGACATGCTAACCCAATGGACCCAGAGGGAAGCGTGTTGGAATCATACCCCAGCCGCATGCCCCAGGCAGAGGGACTCCCCGTGGCAGAATGACAAAGTGGGGAGGCAGGGTAGGAAAGGCCACCTAAGCAGGACCCTAAAGGGCCTTGAATGTCACACTAAGGCACGTGTTTGGAGGGAGCCTGACTTTATTTACTTTGCTCCCCATTTGTCTTTTAGACGAAAAGGACCCTGACAGCATATGAGGAAGACAAATTGGGAGACAGACCAGCACTTGGCTCTGAAAACCTTGCCCAGCCTCTCATGAGATCACATTTCCCTGCTTTGGGCCAAACTCTTCAGAGCACTTTGGCATCGGGTGAAAGATTGTCAGAGCCAGAGGGCTAGTGAGGGCATCCTGGCTGGATGCCAGGGTCACACTGGGGCTTGCTCTACTCCTGCCCTGATGTCCCATCTTGGTGGCTCCTTAGGAGCAAGGACACAAGGCACAAATGGCCAGGGATGGATAAGGGGCAGAATGGAGAGCAAGGTACCACTCAACCAAGGGCATCTGCTGGGCTCCCTGCAAGGTGACCCTGCAGAACAGGCTTCATGGCCGGACCACTGGAGACTCAGCCCCCTCCTAGATGCACAGAGGCCAATGGAGTCTCCTTTTGGCCACTTGGAATGATGACACCTGGAGCTTGCGACAGGGCATCTGGACCTCACACCTGCCCCTCCCTTTTTCACCGCCCTCCTGGTCTGGGCTGCAGCATAGCACCAGCGCCTGCTCAAGGGGCTGAGCCCACAGGGTCTGCACACGGCAGCCTTTTATCCTAAAATCGTTTGAACTGTTCATCACCGTATATCCATTCCCCTTCTTTAAGTGTGGGTGCCATCCCTTCCAAGGGGTCTCCCTGGACACCCCCTGAGCCAGGCTGCAACAGGCACCTCTCTTCTGTGCCCCTTCCTTCTACTGCCCTCGCTCAAAGCATCAGCTCCCTGCTTGGAAGTCAGCGGGTAGAACAGCTACCCGTGTCCCACTTACATCTCTCCCAAGGCTGCCTGGTTTGTCGGGCACTGTAACATGGGCACCTGGTAGGTGCCTGATCATGGCCGGGAAGCCCAAGGGAAGTAGGATGGGGACAGCGCGTGGGGCAGAGGACCAGGCTGATGGGGAGAAAGTGGTGCCAGCCAAGGCTGGGATGGAGGAGGGGCGTGGAAGTGAAGGTCGGGTGGAGGTGTCCTCAGTCTTGTGCATACCTCAGAACACCTGGAGGAGAGCCAGACATGGAGAGCTGGACCAGCCCAGATCCTCTGGTTCTGCAGGTCTGCACCCCCAGGGACTGGCACTTGAACAGGTGCCAGGAGATGCTAATGCTGCCAGTCTCAGGACGGTGCTTTGAAAACCTGATCAACTGGGGTAGCACAGGTTAAGTGCTACCCCGGAATCCAGAGGTGGCGGTGTGCTCTAGCCAGACTGTGCAGGGTGCTAAATGGGGGGCTCAGGGGAGAGATCACCACTCAAAGCCCCAGCGGGCAAGAGGAAAGAGAGAGAGAGAGCTCTGTACCCAAAGCTTGGAAGGCAACGATATCCACAGCCCTGAGTGTGACTCCCCAACCCCAACCCCGACTGTGCGACATCCAGGACTGCCCCAGGGCCACACTCCCTCCTGTGTGAGGGCCACACAATCAAGGGTTCGACCTCCTGAGAGCAGGTGTGCCTGGTTGGGAGACGGCCCTGTGAGGGCTTTGCGCACTGGAAGGCCCCCAGCAGATGTGAGAGTGATTATTATAATCTCCCCTCCCCCAGATGGCATGGTCCCGGTTGCCCCCTCCTCCGCCTGCCAGGCCTCTCTCTGCGATCCCCGGGGACAGGACAAGAAGGGCCCTGCCAGGCAGCCGGGCACTGGCCGCCTCCTAGGGGGGCCCTAGCCCTGCCTCCAGCTTGCCGAGCCTTTCTTCAGGTGCAAGGACCCAAGTGGCTGTCAGCAGGTGGCCCCTCTGCAGGGCACCTCAGGCGGTTGGGAGGCGGTGGCGGGGGTGGCGCAGTGCAGCCAGGGAACAAAGGCCGGCGGGGAGCTGGCAGGGCTCCATCAGGGTTCAATGCACAATGGCCCGGGGGGCTGGCGGCTTCGCTCCTGGCCGGCATTTGCATAATGTCTGGGGCAGGAACAGGTGCCCGGTCAATAGGCGATTGTGAGGCTGCTCTGTCAAAAGAGAAGGGCCTGCATTGAAGGCCAGGCTCGCTATTGCAATGCAAATAGCATTCAAAGCAGACCAACCCGGCCTGGGCTCCCGGGAGCCCCAGCTTCATGAAAGCCACCGAGCCAGCCCGGCTGCTGCCGCTGCTGGTGCCCGCTTTGTCTGAGGCCAAAGGGTGGCATCAGCAGTGGGGGCTGGGAGCCCCATCAGGGAGCGATGCGGCCCATCTAGGAGGGTCTCGTGGAAGAGGAATGAATGTCACTGAACTCGGGCCGGTGCTGGAAGGAAACCATGTAGCTTGTTTGAAAAGAGTTCAGAGGCAAAAGCCTCGATGGGGTGAGCCACAGTGCAACCTGCAAGGGCCGCCTACGCCCAGTCACCCAAGATTCAGGGTCCCATATCGTGGCCAATGCTTATTGAGCTCTGATACAGATTGACACTGCTGTGGCTCCTTCATGTGGGTTAACTCATTCCAGCCTCAAAGCAGCTGTGGGAGACAGGAAGTGTTACTACCCTCAATGGACCACTGGGGAAACTGAGTCACAGAGCCCTTAAAGGTTGCACAGCCAACAGGCAGCAACACTGGGGAAGCAACCTGGCCTAGAAGTCATTCTTTTCTTGTAGCAGGACTGAAGATCAAACGCAGGGCCTCCCACAGGCCAGGCAACTTTGCTACCACTGAGTTACACCCCTGCCCCACAGCCATACCCTCCATCTCTGTGCCAGGGCTGCCAAAGGAATGGCTTGAAGCTTCAGGCAAAAAATCCAAGCAGAGAGGCTGGGGATTTAGCTCAGCGGCATAAGCGCCTGCCTTGCAAGCATGTGGTGGTGAGTTCGATTCCCAATACCAATAAAAAAAAAATCCAAGCAGAAAGTCTAAGCTTGACCATAACCTGTGTCCTCCTCCCTAGTGGCTTTTGCCATTGTAGCTGAAGTGGTGTCACAGAGGAAAAGGCCTCAGGTTGAGATGGGCGCAGGGACAGTGGCGAGGGTGACAACATGGAGACTATAAATTTCCTTACATCAAAGATAAGCAAACACCCACTCTTCACTTTATATAAATACCCTGCATTGTGGGGACCTTTACTTGGCAGGTTGGGGGACTGACCAGAAAAGAGGGAACCCAGAAGTGGGCCTGACCCCTGCCCTGTCACTGACAAGCCAGATGGCACCCAACAAGCAATGTCTATTCTCTGGGTCTCAGTTTTCTCACTTGTAAAATGGAAAGCTCTTTTGATTCACAACCCAGGGATATGGAAGATCACAACAATGCGACCCAAAGTGGGTCCCTGATCCTGGCATCTTCCGCCTCAGAAATCCCTGGTTCCACCCAGTTTCGTGTTGAGATGAAGAAGGAACGCAAGCATTTGTGTGGGTGTCAACGTATTAAGTCACTTGCTTGCTTTCCACCAGCTCTGCAGGGTTCATTCTTTTGGAAAAAAATTTTTTTCATGAAAATTTCCAGCAACTCCCCCATGGAAGCTACCACAATCTGCTACACAATGTTCAAGATCTTTAGCTCAGATAAAAAGAAACTCCTTATTGCACTGGGCAGGCTTGGAGGACTCTCCAAGCTCCCTTGGAGCTCGGGGCCTGGTTGGACTAAATTGCTATTGCCCAGCCTGGGCTCACACTTGTGACCCGCCTGTCTCAGCCTCCCAGAGAGCTGGGATTACAACTTTGGGTACCTGCTCTCCCAGGAGAGCAACAGTGGTTGCCTGCAGGTAGTGTTTAGAAGGATGCATGCACAGCAGGGAGCACTACTGTGGTTCCCTATCTAGTGCCCTGGATAGAGTAGTGGCCACCTGTCTGTGAGATGGAGGCCAACCTTGGAGGAAACCAAATGCAGGGTGGACAGAGGTGCCCCCAAAATCCACAATGACAGCAGCAAAACCAGAAATACGGATGGATTTTCTTTAAACAACACTTTCCTGAGCGTTTTTAAATGCATCCCTTTCAGAACTAGAAAAACGTCTTTGGGAAAGAAGAGCAGCTCCGTGGCGGGGTGCTTGCCTAGCAGGTGCCTGAATGAGACCCTGGTTTTGACCCCCAGCATCACAAATTAATGAATTAATCAACTAGATCCAGAGAAATAGTAAGATATTTTTCGGTCAAAAAGTTTAAAAGCTGGAAGAGGACCTTCCTGTTACCGCAGGAGAGGGGGCATAGGTCAGCGGGGTAGAGCCATGGGGTTAAAGGTGGCATTGATGGCAGGGACTGCTGCCATCGCAGTGTCGGGGCAAATGCTTGTAGGGTGCTTTGCCCGGTGGCACCTCACCCACTTTCCAACCAGTGCTCAACCAGATCCAGGAAAAACAAGCTCCATTGACCTACATTTTACATGGGAGAAATAGAAGCTCAGAAATTTCATGTGACTCACCCAGGGTCACAGAGTTAGTGGCAGAGCTGAGCTGTGGCCCCTGGTGATGCTAAAACTTGGGGAAAGTCAGCAATGAGCCCCAGGGAGCCTAGGGGGAGCCAGAGCCCTCTACACGCTATACTACACTGCCAGCCCTTTTTTTTTTTTTTTTCCTGTCTTTATTTTGAGACAAGGTTATGCTAAATTGCTAAATTACCCAGGCTGGGCTCAAACTTACAGTCCTCCTGCCTCAGCTTCTCAGAGTGCTGTCATGACAAGCAAGTGCCACCACACCCAACTTGAGTCACAGCACTTGAGCAGGCAGCTCACACATATCACACCAGCATCCTACACAGGGCTGCTCAGGCTGGGAGTGGGGACTTTCCCCAGAGGTGGACAGGGTGGCCTTGGCTTCCCGGGCCCAATGCATCATCAGCTCCCTGCACACAATGTGCCCTTCTTCTCCTGCTGCCTCAGCCCCAGCTCTCTGCTAAACTACCACAGCAGGGGCTTGGGCAGAGCTTGGTTCTGCCACTGTCATTGCCTTGCCCTGGCAACCAGCAGATACCCTGGAGGACCCAGGACCCAGTGTCTGAAGGTCCGGCACCTGATCCTAGTAAAAACACCAACACTGAAACAAGGAGAGCTCAGATTTCTTCTTATGAAATGTCTGGAAAAGAAATCACAAGTCCTTGATGGCTTTGTTCACAGGCAACCAAACACACCCATGCAACGGGGAGCAATAAGAATGCGCTGTGGTAGAAAGACCTGGAGTGTGTGAGACCTAACTCTACCTTGGGCAAACCAGGTAGCCTTAGCTGAGCTGTTGTCCTCTGGGGTCTCTGTTGTCACAGCTACAAAATGGGAGTCTCAGAAAAATGCACGTGAAGAAATGACAGGAAAATGCAAACCAAATGACCAGGAAATTTAGAAGGCTCAGTGTAATTGGAGCCAAATGTCTCTCCCCCCAACCCCATCCAGAGGAAGCCTCCTTCTAATGCTTCCAGCGACCTCCTGTAAAAGGTCTGCCTGTGATTCCCGGGATGTCCTTGAAGAGGAAAATTGCTCATCGAGGAGTTTGCTGCTTTCCTTCCAGTAGCTCAGGCTGGGAGTTCATGGCACTGTGACTGTGGCCCGCTGGGAGGTAGAGGGATTGTGAAGTCCGCAGTGAGTCGCTGGAAGCTGGTGGCTGCAACCTTGCAGGTGTCACATGGCCTGGTTGGCCATGGACTTGCATTTGAGGGGCTGAGATGCTCACCCCAAAATCACAGTCCTCAGACTGTGAGCGCTTATGCCTCCCTTGTCAGGCAGGGCCATACATCACAGGGCTATTTCCGGAGCTCAAGCTCTGGACAAACCACAGACCAAATTTCAAATGCTGAGGCCCAGGATGTAAAAGTATGGGCCTATTACCTAATTTTCCTGAGCCTCAGTTTCCTTATATGAGCCTCATGTAACAGTTAGTTCTACCTCTCGTTAATTATTGACAACAAAATGAACCACTGGTAAGAAAGAGCAGGACAGGGAATCAGCACATTTACTTTCCCCAGAGACTTCCCCACACAGCCTAAGACACACCTGACCGTGTGTCCCACACAGTGCTTAAAACCCTCAAAAGTCCTCACTGCACTGAAATTCAAAGTCTCTAACATGACGCCCAGTCTGTCTGGCTCCATCTCTTGTGTTTCTCCTCAGCCATCTTCTTCCCAAGATCTCCCTGAACTATGCCATCCTGGGGTTCCCAAACTGTGCCACCCACCCAGGGCACCAGTCCCTGCAGGTGTCTGCCCTCCCTGTATTCCTCACCTGCTCAGTTCCCAGCTCTCGCCCCTCTCCTTTGAGTCTGTCTTTTAAACATGAATGATACTCATTGTTTGAATAAGTAATACATTCACATGATTCAAAATCCAAAAGGCGAAAAGAGGCACAAAGTGCGTAGTCCTCCCTCCTGCCCGCACCACAGCCTCCCAGCTCCTGACTCCACTCCCCAGGGACAGCCCTTGGCACAAGTCTTTGTCCTTCCAGAGGGAAAGATACAGAAACAAATGTCCATATTGTGTATGTGAATATCTACGTGTGCATATATATTCATTTTCTTCACTTCAATACAAATCGTAGTATAGTCTGCATTCCAATCCATTTTATCCCTTTTCACTCAAAAGTATATCTGGGAGCTCAGTACATATTAGTACATAAAAGTACTGCCTGATGCCTTGTTTTGTTTTGTTGCGAAGACTGTATAACATAAGCCCGCCATAAATTATCTAGCCAGTCTCTTACATGATGGTCATGTAGGCTATTTCCAGTCTTTGATGACACGGAAAATGTTTTCCTGACTAATCTTGGGCTCCAATAATCTTACACACATAGAAGGGATATAAATTTCAAGAGCAGGGTTTGCTGGGGAGAGGCCAAGTGTACACATAGCACTGAGGCTTTGCCAAATCGCCCTGCAGAGGACCTGATCAAACTGACCTGCGTAGTGTTTGTAGCACAGCACAGCCCCCAGCAAAGTATGTGTGTGTCCTTCCTCGACACAGTCTAGGGTGGACAGGGGACTTGCCCACAGACACTTCTCCACCTGCAAGTGGGAGAGAGCTCTCCATAGGATGTAGTTGCTATTGAAGCATTTGTATTTCCACCCTTCTGTGAGCTGTTTGTTCATATCTTTTGGCCAGATTCCTATTAGGTTGTTTATTTTTCTTAATGATTTGTAGGAGCTCTTTATTTACCAGCAAAATCAATCTTTTGCTATGACTCGAATTGCAAATATTTGTAGTCCTTTGTGGAAAGGCTTCTTAAAGAATATGATGCGTTAGAGGAATTAGGTACCTGTCCTCCATGCCAAGTGACTGCTGAATGAAATGAAGGATAGCTGACTGAACGAGTGAGTGAATGAATGAATGAATGGATGAGACTCATCCTGCCCAGCTTCTTAGTTAGCCAAGTAAGCCAAGTCAGAAGACCTAGCCCCGACCTGAGCCTATTAATAGAACTGAGACCTTAGGTTAGCAGCTACCCAGCCAAATCAAGCTCACAGGGGCTCAAGGGGCTCCTGTTGCCTCTGATTCCTTCCCCCCCACTCCGGCGACTTCAGCATCAGCCCAAGCTCCGCGGAATCTCTCTCTCCTCTGCCTGTCAGAAAGAGAGAATTTATTGCCTCAGTCACTTTGAACAAAACCTGTTTCTGGAGACTTTTATGATAGAGGAGTAAGAAAAGGAGTAAAGTGAGAGAGGAGGAAGTGTCAGTGGTAGGAATGTGGCCCAGAATATATAATCTCACAGAGAAAAGCTTTTCGGCAAGAGGCCAAACGCAGGACCTGGGCATCTCTGATTCCCCTGGCAACTTTGCTCCTGGGAGGGTAGGGAGCCACTCGGGCTGGTCTTCCTCTTACAGAGAACGAGGTGCTAAGTTTATCCCTGCCCCTCAAGCCCCCAGGAGTCTGCGTGGCCCCAGTGCTCCAGTCACCCTGGGCTCCGCGCTGCTCAGCCCCAGCTGTTTGTGCCTGACCCTGCTCCACCTGGAGCCACCCACCCACAGCACTGCAGGGCTGAACTGCTGAGCCCCAGGCCTGGGGGCCCCTAGGCTCAGGACCCAGGAGGGAAAGAGGCATTCAAGGAGGGCCAGCGTGTGTGTGTCTCCCACAAGGCTCCAGTTCCCACAGGCTCAGGGTCATGGGTTCCATGACCGAGGACACGACAGCAGAAAAGAGCCAGCTTGCCCACAGTCACAGCCCCACTGGGACACAGACATTGCCTCATCAGCTCAGCCCCTGTTACCCCACCACCCACAGCTCTCAGCAGATGACTTGGGGTACTGAGAGAAGCTTCCCAAAGGAAGCAGGAAGGGAGGTGAAAGCAAGAGTCCTCCACACAGCAGGAAAGTGTCCCCAGCATAACTGAAGGACAAGCAGTGCCAAACAGCATAGTAGGAGGCGGATAGGGGATGGGAGAGACATGGAGAGATGTGGGCACGGGTTGCAGGAAGGGCTGGGCAGGCCTGATCAAGCGTGGGCGGGTGTGGGAAGGCCAGGCATGCAGGGGCAGGTATGAACAGATATGGGCAGGTAAGGGCACACACGGTGAGCCTAGACAGCCCTCCACGGCTGTGGCAGGTATGGGCAGGTAAAAGCAGGTAAGGGCAGGCTGAGCATGACCAGTTATGGATAAGCATGGACAGGTATGACAGGTGAGGACCCATGAGGACAGGTGTGAGTAGGTGAGGGTGGGCTGAGTATAGACAGACATAGGCAAGCATGCGTGGGCATGGGAGGCCAGGCAGGTGAGGGCAGGCTGAGCATGGACACGCGCAGGACGGGTATGGGCAGGTGTGGACAGGTGAGGGGAGGGGAGGGTGGGCTGAGCATGGACAGGCACACACAGGTACAGACAGGCATAGGCAGGTACGGGCTGATGTGGACAGGTGTGAACAGATGATGACAGGTGAGGGAGACTGAGCATGGACAGGCATAGACAGGAGTGAACAGGCATGGGCAGGTGTGGACAGGCACGGGCAGGTGTGGGCAGGTGTAAGCAGACAAGGACAAGTGAGGGCAAGCTGAGGACAGACAGGAGTGGACAGGTGTGGGCAGGTGTGGCTATGCTGGGCTCAGGCCTCCCTTCCTCTCAATTTTGGGCAGTACCCCGTTCTCAGAGTTCTCCTCCTCTCACCCTCCCCCTGAAGCCTCCACCTCCAGGCCTCCCTTTGTCCTGTTTCGCCTTTCTTCCTTCCTCACTCACTCAGCAAACCTGCACAGGGCCTTGTTGCCTGCCAGGCTCTGCACCAGCCCTCGGGAGAGGCCCATTAATAAGGCGCATGAATAAATCACTGCGTCTTCTGAAGAGCAGAGCGGTTCTGAGTGCTGTAATAAAGTGCTGTGTGAGTGCAGAGGCGGGAGCAATTAAAACTGTCGGAGAGAGCGTGGCGCGCAAGCCAGGAGGGCACCTCTGAGGCCCATCGTTCCAGCTGGGCCGGCAGGGCAACAGACAGCGGCCACGTCAGGCTGATGGCAGCCCGTGCTCCAGGAGCCAGGTCTGACTGAGAGACGGGGTGGACTCAAGCAAACCTGCAGGGTCTTGGGTGCCTGATGATGAGAGTGGCACCTGGAACTTCTTGATGGTGAGAGTGGCATGGCGTGGCTGGCTGAGCATGGCACAGAAACCCTCCTATGCCCTTCCAGTGGTGTTTTTCTCCATAGCACTTATCAGCATTTGTGGACTTCTCCTGTTAGGTCGAATTGCACACGGTAACCACCTCTATATATCAAAATGATGGCATTGCACAGTTCATCCCATAATTTATTACCCATTCTTTCCCCTCCCTCCCCTACCTTCATTAAAATTTGAGATCTGTGTAGAGGAGGATTTTATTCTGTTGTGTTCATTGCTAGAGCCTCAGCCAGGCACATAAGTATTCTCAGAATAAATGAATGTCTAAGTGGATGAATGGATGGATGGATGGATGGATGGTGGATGATGAATAGATAGTTGGATGGATGGGTGACTAGTTGGAGGATGGATGGATGGATGGATGGATGGACTAAGGAGTGGACAGTAAGGAACTGGGGAGAGGGTTCTCTTCTCAGCCCCTCCTAGGCATGGACACTGTCAGAAATCCCAGATGTGTCATTTTCAATTTTTATTTTTTTCTTAGTATGCAGTACATAGTGATTACATTCCTCATGGGAAGCTGGTACATGAACCCAACACACCTTAGTTCCCTTTTTCATGCCGTTCCCCTTACCTGCCTTGCATGTCCTGCTCCCCTTTCCATTCGCAAAATATCTATCCCCCTGTTTGCTGTTAACTAGATTTTATTTTGCTCTTTATTTACACTTCAGGTTTCCCATACAAGAGAAACTATATGATATGCAAATATGTGTGTCTGGTTTATCTCACTAAACATTATAGTCTCAAGGTGCATCTATGTTTTTACAAATGCACACACCTACCCTCCTTTATAGCAGGATCTGCCCACTTGGAGAGAGATGAGCCACCAAAGAGGCAGCACTCTTATGTCCCTCTGGCCAGCTCCCACCCCACAACCCTCCTGCCCACTGCCACCTCAAGGGGGGACAGGAGAGGCCTGCAGGTTCTCTTGGCATCAGCTTCCCACTCTGCAGAAGCACCTAGCATCTGTGGAGGTGATGCCTCCGCCTTGCATTCCTTGCAGGTCCCTGTCATTGTGACTGCTTATGACTCTGTGTTTTGACACACCCATGTGAATACAAAGACATGTTTACTTAGTCTAGACTTTCAGCTTCATAGTCACCAGGTAAGGTGGGAGTGATCATGGCTGTCCCCTCCTTCCCTCGTCTGTGCCACAGGTGTCTCAAGACCCCACTCTAGGGATAGGGGGCAGCGAAGGGGTGAGGACAGAATCAGGGTATAAAAAGAGAAGGGTGGAAAGAAGGAATGATCAGCAGGGCTGAGTATAGGGGTTGGGGAAGGCGGGCAGTGCTGGGCACCTTACCTGGATGTCCAACATTACCTGGAAATGATGTGGAGATTGCACACAGCCAAATCAAAACATCCCCCTACCCAGAATAGCCTCCTCTGTGCTTTCTGGGACATGGCTTGCAGACAGAGATACAGCCTGGCAACCCAGGTAGAGGGAGAAGAGGCCTCTTCCTAACCCTAAAACTGTTTCAGCTAGCGCTGTTCCCAATTCAGATTAGAGAGCTGAGGCTCAGAGAGTGGAAGAAATCTGTTCAGGATGGTGCACTTTGCAAGGCCCGGGCCCAAGTCCTGGACTCTGGATCCAGGGCATTAGAACCCCGTCTGGTCGTACCTTCTGACCTCCTAGGGTAGAGATGGCAGTGACCTGGGGCAAGAGCTGAAAAGCTGACATCCACGGGGAGAGAAAATGTGAAGAGCCAGGGAAAGCGAAGGAGTCAGCCCCATGATATATGCAGACACATGTGCCCAGACCACCTGCTCCAGCTGTCACTGCCTTTGTGACAGTGGACAGCTCCCATTGGATCAGGAGAGCATGCACTTGTGAGCACAGAGGATGCTGGCCACCAAAAAGCCCCCACAGGCCCAGCTGCTGGCTATGGTCAAGGTACTGCCCTCCTTCTGTCTGTGGGATGTTTATTAGGAGCAGCGCTCACCCACCAGATCCCCCAACAGCCCTCAGTGGAAAGCAGGCAGACACAGGATATATGTAAGGTCATTTGGAGATGGGAAAAATCATTCACCTCACTCCCAAAATAGCCAATCTCTGCTTTGCAGCAATTGCCACCCTCTTGGCCCTAAATCAAATTCTGCTGTAAGAAGCAAACTCAATCTTCTCTCTCCCAAGTTTTTTGCTTTTTATGAGATCCACAATAAATTGAGGTATGTTCAGAGAAAAGATGCCAGAAGTCACCAGAACCAGGACGTGGCCCTGACAGGTGAGAGGACGCTGATGGGGCTGAGCTGATCAGAGGCTGGTGGTGAGCAAGGTGCTTAGGTGGCCCAGCTATCCTGAGTCAGGGCCCAGTGGACAGATGCATGAGCACCAGAGCAAACCAAGACTGTCCCTGACTTGGAGGACCTGGCCCTTGGCAGGGAGCACACTCAGCTGCCTTGCTCTGTGGAAACAATGAGGGCTTCAACTCCACACGGTGTTGGTGGCACCCGTCATAGCTGAGAGGTCCTCTCTCTCCAGGAGCACCCCCAGATGAAGAGATACTGAACCTTCCTGCTCCCCTAATACTGGCCACTTCTGGGGCTCCTCATAGCCAAGTGCTACTGACATTTGGAGCTGAAGTATTCTTCCTTGGTGTAGGGAGGTGTATGCTAGAACATACACCTGGGCTCCACCGCTAGACACCAATAGAATCTAGCATTCATACTACTCAAAGAGTCTTGAGACTTTGCTAAACGTCCCCTGAAATTTTGCCCCCCGCCCTGTGCTGGCTCTTGGATGTCTGAGAGCAGCTGCCTCCCTCCAGCTCCGGGCTCATGGCTCAGCTCCTTATTCCTACCCTCGATCCGCCGCCTGCCTGATGTTACTCCTCGAGTGGCTCCTTAAAAGCAACTAGCCCTGTAACTGGAGACACACACACACACACACTCACACTCACACTCACACTCACAGGGGCTACACAGGGGCTCTTTCTCTGACCTCCCAACACACTGTCTTTGGTGGAAGATCTCACCTCAGTCGCTTGCTTCCTGGGTAACCCGCAGCAACACACATGCAGGAGTAGCATCTGAGAAGTGGCAACAATGACAGCCATTGAAGGCCCTTGGTAGGAACAAAATGATAAGACAAAGCAAAAGACATCTGTTGGCTCATTTGTCTGCCATATCATGAGTTCAACAGATGCCTATACAAAAACCTTAAAATAGGTCGCATAAAGATGTCAAAGCATAGCCTTATGATGAAAGCAAATGAAATGTTTTGTTTCAATGCAAGAGATGACCTGGCTGCCAGGCGGGTGCTTAGTAACAAACTGAATGAATGGTAGTCTGTACATATATCGCGAGATGAATGGTTATAGTAAATGGGACAAGAGAGGACATACACAGGGCCAGAGGAGGAGCATGTGGTGAGAAACAGGGGACTCCAATTAGGGGATACGCCACGGAGCACTACTCTGCCATAAAGAAGGCGAAGAGTCATTGTAGGAAACCAGATGCACCTTGAGACTATAATGTTAAGTGAAATGAATCAGACACACACGCTAAATAGCACATGGCTTCTCTTATGTGAGAAACCCAAAATAAAAATAAATGACAAAATAAAAGACAGATAATAGGAAATAGGGAGCTAGACATTTTGCAAATGGGAAGAGGATCAAGCAGGGCAGGAGGCGAGGGGAAGGAGATGAAAAAGAATGAAGATGAGGACGTGCTGAGCACTCCCACCAAACCCCTGTGCGGAATGAGTTCAATGTGCACTGCAGACACAGACCAACTAAAATAAACACTGAGATGGAAAGGTAGAATGAATGGGTGATAAGAAGCCACCCCTGGTTCCCAGGAAAGGATGGCAACGGTCCTCGAGTGCAGGCCGCATCCTGAGCCCACCCTGTCTTCCTCACTATCCCTGCTGTGTCTACCCCGGGTCAGCCCTGCGCATGGCAGGTGCTCTGTGAAGTCCTGTCTGAGGACTGAGAAGTTAGAGAGAGGAGGTGCTGTGCACGGGAGTTCAGTGAGAACAACTTCAAACAGCCCAGACTCCAGGAAATCACAGCCCTCGGCCCAAGAGGGGAGGGAAGCCAGCAGGGCTCGGGACATGGGGAGACCACTCTCAGGGCGCTTTTAATCCACACATCCTGCCAACTCCGAGGATCAAAGCGGGTGGAACAGGATCCAACCTGCACAAAAGCCCATTCTGAGGATGTGCCCAGCTCCTTTTATGCAATGAAAACTGTAGAAGAGCCACCATTGCCAAAAGCAGGTATTAGTGACTAAGACGGGGCCCTGCTAAAGACAACCCAGCCCCTGGAAGACACAGAATGGCAGGAGCACTTGCCGTCAGGCCATTTTCTGGCTGCGTGCTCGATGGGGTCCCTGGTGGCCTTGCTCTTGCTGAGTAACATTAGACCAGCTCTTTCTTTTCTCTGGGATGTGATTATACGTAACATAAGGGCTTGGCCTAGGTACCTTTAAAACCTCTCCCAGCAATAATATCCTAGGGCTGAAATCATCAACTTGAGGTTTAATTCCAGGTTAGATGTGAGCATGTGTGTGTGTGTGGTTCTATGAATGTGTCCATGTGTATCGGTATGCACGTGGGTACGTGTACGGGTTTGCACACACGCGTGCGTGTAGGTGTGTTTGCAGAATACTTTAACCTGATTGATGCCTCACATTTGATGCCAGCAATCTGTACAGACCATAGAGACTTCACTGCCAGCATCCACTGCCTTCAAACCAGATCAGCACTCGGGAACAAGCATGCCTATGTGCACCTGCTGTGCTTGCGAGCCCCTCAGGTATGCAAAACATGTGCGCATCATGCTGTGACTAACATTGTATACGGCTCTCTTTACAAAATCCACGTCTCCTTCACTCAGAAAAGCTGATGTGCCACTTAATAAGGCTATGCACCTCGCTCTCTTTTCTTGGATAATTAGCTTCTGATGGCTGCATGGGCAGCTCATGAGAACATCAAATTATTTGGATACAGCAAAAAGTAAAGTACAGTTCAATCCACCCAAGAATTACCAGGCAGGTCCTTCCGGGAAGGTGATCTCTTTGATTCTATGTAAATAACAGAATAATTTGAAAATCCATTGTTCTCATTATAGCTTGTCTTTAGGTTTGCTGGTCCTTAATTGCTACTTGGGGCTTTATTAAATATGTATTTTAAAAGGCTGTATTGTGTGTGCCTCTGAACGCTCCAGAGATCTTCTTATCTCTAGAATCCCCCTGAGATGAGTCTGTTTTCTATTCACTTCCATGGAAACTGATTTAAAAACTAAGTAAATAAAATGCTATCATTCTCTTTCTGGAAAATACCCAGTGACTCTTAGCAGGTTCAAGTGTAAAGCCCGGAGTGTGGCCTTCAGGGCTGTCTGAATTCTCTGATTTGTCCTTTCTTCGCCAGTGATCTCACCTGCAGCCCAGTCCCAGCCTGTCCTCACCTTACCCCTGAGTTCCCGGAACCTCTCCCTGAGCTTCCCAGTATCCACACTCTTTCACTTACCCTCCAGCCTTTGTTCATGAATCTCCCACTGGCATGGGCTTTTGCAACCCTTTATTTGCTTAGGAAATTCCTTCAGCTCCTGAAGACTGGGCTCTATCATTTATTCCTCAAGGGAGCTCCCTACGTGCCCCGGTTCACCTGCTCAGCAAACATTCCCAGAGGTGCCAGTCTCATTGCTCATGATGCAAAAATCCACACTGAGAGATTAGAAACTGGAAGATGTTGCCAAGGAAGCAAAACAAAGGGCCCCCAAGTAGCTACCCCAGGGTGCAGCACTCACCACACAGCCCACCTCGCGGTCACTGGCATCACTGGAGTGATCAGAGGCTCCGGGGATGGATGAGTAATGCACCTGCAACACCAAGAAGCCAAGGGCCCTCTCAGGAGCTGGCAAAAGCAACACGGGCGGTTCCTCTGCAGGGCCACCAGGAATGACACCCCAACCCGGATGACTGGTCTAGCTGCCGGCTCTGCCCAGGTTCGGGGAAGGGCGGGCCCTGAGCACACGATGAAGCCCAAAGGCAGAGGCTAGGAGGGCAGAGCTGAAGGAGGCTACTGAGCCCCACACTCAGGAGACCAGAGGGGACGCCCACGGGACAGTCTGCAATATCTGGAGAAGTTGGCATGTGGGTGATGACCTCGAGCCCCCTTGGGCCTGGTTCGCCATGGAGACACAGGTAGCAGCTCTAGGGCAGCTGTCTGTGGACACCACTCAGCTTGTCCCAGGCTGTCAGGACAGAGGCACTTGGCTTTCAAGGCCTCACTGGTTTCCCTTTAAAAGAGAAGATTCCCAGTGCTGGTATCCAAGGCCAGTGACACAGAAGCGTAGTGAGAAGGGGGTGTAGGGCTCCCAAAGAAACAAACTAAGGGTTGGTACTTCTAGATGAGCAGACATCAATAGAAAAGAACCGTGCACTAAGCCCCTGTCACTCACTAAGGAAGGCAGGCACCTGAGTGCCAGGCGCTCAGAGCATCCCAGCACTTGGTGTCCCACTCTTCGGCCCCCTCCATACACACCAGCAGCTGGGAGAGGTCCCAGCACACTGCACACCCATCAGGCAAGGGGTGGATTCCAGGACCTCGGCAAGAGTCTACACTGAGCAGAAGGAGCAACCCAGATGCCCAAGGGTTGAACAAAGTCTCTTCTGTCTCTCTAAGCCCAGGTTCCCAGGTCCCCTCTTCTGTAACATCCCGCACTTTGGGAAAGATGTTCATAATGTACGTGGGACATGGTAGCAGCTCCCTAAGTGGTTTCATGATTAATTATCCTCCATGGGGAAGAAAAGGGATCTGTTAAAATCAAAGTAAAAGGAAATTAGCAACTAATCGAACACCTAGGCTGAGCTCTTTCATTTTTGTAGCACTTTGCTTTCCAAAACTTGCCCACATCCATCATTTCTTCTGCTGAGCTCAGGCAATCTGTGGTCAGTACTGCAGCCCTTGGTGCCAGGTTTCTCACTTGCCTGGCATCACAGAGCAGGTCTGAGATGGGCCAAAAGCCAGCTACCCTGCCTCTCAGCCCAGCACCCACCCAGGGCTTGACCTTGACTTCTCTGGTAAAGAGCATAAGGACAGCACAGTGACATATTACTCACAGGGTGTCTTCTCTCAGGCTACCTCTTTGGGAACTGAGTGGCCAATGTTGGGAGGCTGGTGAGCAGATGCATCTGGGGAAAACGGGGTGCAGAGCTGACCTTGGCTGAGATTATTTCTCTTTCTAAAACAGCAATGTGACCCCTGGAGATGCTAGGTTTCTGTGGTCAATCACACCACTCCAGGAAGTTTCTAGAGCCACTCTGGGATCTGGGGTAGAATTTGGAGGGGAGCAGCCATTCCTCCAGAGTGAGTCTGGCATAAGGTAGAGAGGGGTGGCATGGGTCAACTGGGCAATTTGGGGCTCAGAGTCAGTTTCTGGAATCATCCAAGATCTAGAGTGACAAGAAGGGAAACTGAGGCAAAATCTCTACCATACAGTTTGAACTAAAACAGCTCACCCAAGCCTCGCAGGTTCTGAGCCCAAAGGTGCTCAAGTGAGTGCTAAATCTGTCACCCCTGCAGTGCTGGCCCAGCCCTCAGCCCCAGGAAAGGACCTCAGGCCAAAATCAGTCATGGTTTCAGAAAGTCAACTCACTGGAGAAGCCTCAGCTGGTGTTCCCCAAATCTAAGCCAAGAGTCATAGGTTTTTCAGGCAAGGACAGATAGGCACAAAACCCAAATGGTGTTGGTCTCTCTAGATATTATACTCAGATACCTCAAGCAGAGACCCTGGGTGAATGCCCATTCCGCCATATCTTTCAACTTCCAGTGAATCTAAAGGTATCTATGAATGAAAAGACATCCACAATGGCATTGGTCTCAAAATTGACTGATCAGGACTCAATGTCATTATCCTGGACATCTTTGAGAATCCCACCTAAGTGAAGTTTTTGACCCAGTAAGGACCAGACTGAGAAGAAACTGTCCCAGATTCTCTTGTTCCTGCTCTTTCCCAGGCCCTACTCTGAACCAGACTCATATTTCTCTCATCTGGACATTGGACCCCCTCCTAATGAACTCCTACCTGTATGGTTGATCTCTTCTCCCTCCTGCTCCATCCCCAACACAACCCCCAGAAGGGTGATTCTGTACCTCTGCTTTGCTTCAAACCCTCCAGTGGTCTCCATGCCTCTTGAGGTCCAATTCCTTAGCAAGTTCTTCAAAGTCTATCACCAGGTGATCTCAAACCACCTACTTGCCCATCTGATGTCCCTACACAGGTGCCCACCAAGGAGCCGCAGACCCATGCACCAGATCTAGCAGCCCCCATGACAGTTTTCAAAAAATTACCAAAGAATGTGTACAGCCTTCTTTGCCCAAGCTGTTCCAGCCATCTGCTAGACCCCTCCCCCATCCACTCTGTCCATCAAAATACTCCTCTTCCTTCAGCACTGAGTTCAAATTCCTTTACAACCTTCTCCCAACCCAGTGGAAGCAGGCCTTACTGAGGGCTCCCATCCCCCACAACAGCGGCTACATACTGACTGCCTAGCCCATCATCATCGGGTGTGTCGCTTTTGTTAGAAGACGCTTCCTGGGAACACGGGCAAGGTGTGGTCCATCTGTGGCCCCTCCTGGATGTCTGGCGCACTGACGATGCTGGATGGACATTTCTGGAATGTACTTGTTGTGGACAGAGATTCATTCCTCCGTGAGGACAATCAACATTTGGGTCCCAGAACTGTGTGGTTGTTTTGAAAAGAAAGAATGGAAATCACTGACCTTCCAAGCAAATCTGAGCTGAGGGTGTGTCTGAAACAAAACACAGAAAGGGAGGCAGGGTGGGGAAGGGACAGGAAGACCTTCCAGCCTCGGGGTCCCACCCAGGAGCACCACCTTGGAGCCAAGAGGAGGTGGGGTCCTGGTGGGTGGGAACAGCAGCCCTCCAGCTCCCTGTGGCTCAGGCAGACATGAGGCCTCCCCTCTCAGCCGAGGGTGGGTTGGCTTCTCTGCCGAGGGAGCTCTGGGTCCCTGGGGAAGACAGAATGGGAGCATGGCTCCAGCTGGCCAGGCTGCCAAAATGGTGCATGGCTGGACAGTCACATCGATCCGGGTGGTGGCAGAGGAGGGGAAGAAAGAGAAGAAGGAGGGTGGAGGGCGAGCCGGCCAGCTGTGCTCAGCAGGTACCGCGTCTGCTCTCTCCCAGGCCGCCGTGCCGCCCGCAGAGCCTGGAGAGGGTCTGTTTGCAATTACAGCTTGTTTGGATTATTAGGTCAGAATATGCATTGCCATGGGCTTATGATAAAAGGCCAGGGCAAGGCAGCCGTTCTCATTCCAGACCAAGTCTCCAGCACCCTGCATGCTGTATGTGTGTGGGTGGGTGGGTATAGGTGTGTGCGTACACCCACGCTCATGCACATGCGTGCATACGCTTGTGTATGTTGCTTGCCTTTTCCTTGTTTATGCAATTTCTTCACTTCTTGGCTCCTGGAGGGTGGTGACTGCAAGAAGCAGTCTTGAAGCTGTGAAAGTGGTGACCCTGTGCTATGGAGGTGGGGGGGTCTTGGCAGCTCCCCAGAACCCCACCCCACGAGGAGGCCACAGCTTCCACAAGGAAGCTGACTGCCCGAAACAGAGGACGGATGGAGAGGGCTTGTTGGGCAGTCCTTGGAGCCCAGGCATGGGAAGGACCCCAGCACAGCAGCTCTACCCAGTGATCAAGCAGTGGTTGCTCCCATTCCTCCAGGGATGGGGTGTTCACTACCTTTGAAATTACTTCTAGGGAGTGGGATGCACCCTTTCTCATAGGACCAGTGAATCTTTGACTTTGAAGCCCTCTCTAAGACAAATACACCAGGTTTCTTAAACAGATACAGAACCAAGCCTCATTAGTACTCTAAGTAATGCATACGCCTTGTGTGATCTGACCACCAGCACAAGCAGCATTTCGCCATCTCACTCCCAAACACCCCACCTCTCTCATCGCAGAGGTCGCACTGCTCTGTGGTAATCCTGCTCCAGGACCCCCTCCTAGACCAGAGGGGGAAACACTCTCACAGGGATGAGTAGATGCTACCCTCTCCCCACCCTGAGCCCGTCATCTGTCCTTACCACCAAGCCACACCCTGAAATGAGTTCCTGGAGTCCCCACTGCAGCTCTACAGGGTATCTGAAATCCTAGGACGGACATGAAAGAGGGTAGGAGAAGGTAGGGAAGAGTGAGAGACCCACAGAGAGATGCAGAAAGCAAGAGAAAAGAGGTCGAGTTAGTTGGAGAGAGACAGGCAGCCAGGGTAAGAAAGAGACAAGGGTGAGAGGTCACAGAGACCAAGTTCTCTTGCAGACCCTTTGATGGCTCGCAAAGCTCTCTGTCACCCCCATCGCATCATAGCACCTCGGGAAACAGACACTTACATCATGAAGAGGACGAGTGCTTTGCAAAACTGAGGGCAGATAGGGGCTCAGAATAAAAGGTGTCCCTGAGTTCACCCCAGTTGACACCGGGAGGAAGGGCAGGGATTGGGACCGGGCTTGCTAGGGGGCTGTGCACCTGCTCAAACTGGCACAGTAACACCATCAACAGCACCTTATACCGAAACAGAGTCTTTGAGATTAAAACGGGTACGGTGAGGCCACAGGCACAGTCAGGTTTGTCACATGCAGTCAGAATGTGGCCTCTGGTTCCGGGTCCGGTGCTGTGGAGGACCAGCCTGGCCTGGCTCAGCCTCCCACCCTATCACAGGCCGCCACAAGTCTGCCACCCTCCTCCAACTGCCAGGCCCTGGTGTGTGTCCTCAACTGGAGACCAGTGTCCAGCTCTATGTGCTTTTCCTCTTTCAGCCTAGACCTGGGTTCCTGCTCATGTCTCCGCCCTGACCAACACTAGGTCTGATCTACCCTGCGCCTGTTTCCACCCTCTCTGGTCTTGGTTCCACCATGAGCTGAAGGCAGACAGATGGGCCCCAACCAAAATCCTGCCTCCCCTAGAGGTCTAACCTCTTCCGGGTTCCCAAGGTCAGAGCAGCAGCCTGCCAGGCACTCAGGGCCCAAGTTAACTCCTTTCGGTCCATAGCCAAACCCATGTCGCAGCGACGTCCAGCTGGCCCTCCTTATCCACCTTCTTTGCTACTTCCCCTTTCCCCTGCAGTGCCCAGCACAAGGCTGGCCCTTGTCCACCTCAATGAAGCAATGACTCTCTCCACTCCAGCGGGGGCCCAGTCAGGACAGTGGGCTGCATTCTCCTTCAGTTTTCCAAAAGATTGGATTGATTGGAAGGGAAAGGAATGCTTCCTAATGCGTGAACAATTATTATTGTTTTAAATTAGCAAGAAGAAAATGCCACCATCTCCCCGCTCCAAAGCTGCTTCCAGAGAGGCCACGCTGTAAATTCTCAGCGCCTGCCCAGGAGGAGCTAGACAAACAGCCGAAGGAGCTGTGTGCAGAGCTGCCGCCAAGAACATCTCCAAGCCATATTTTTCCCTGAGGGGAGGAAGCTAAAGAGCAGGGAGGGATTCTTTTTTTCTTTTCCTTTTGAAAGAGAATCTTATAACTCTTTCCTGCCACTCCTCCTAGCTGCACGAGAGTTGCCTGAGGTCCAGCATGTTCAGTTGACACAAATAAGTTTAAGTGAGGTAGCGAAAGGGTACAGGTATGTGGTGCAGGCCACGCCACTCTGTTCCCATACCTTCCTCACTCAGGGACCCCAGCACACTCACCTGCCGTCTGTCTCCAGCTACAAGACAGGTGAGTGTGGGAGTCTAGTGAGTTCCAGCCCCATGCTATCGACTTTGCATGCCTGGCCAGCCCTGTCCCTGCCACCATGTGCCTCAGTTTCTCCATCTGCCCCATGAGTCATGGCTGTGAGGCTCTCAGAGAATAATGGCCCCCCTTTGTGAGAGACCAGGTCATCTATTCTTGTCACTACTTTTTGGCGCTCATTGAAAGGAACAGAGCAAGACTTACAGAGTAGCCCACAGCCAAGCTGGGGTCATGAGTCCTGAGGAGTCATATCCACACACTCTCCCAGTCCCTGCAGCCAACAGAGCAAGGGGGTGGGTCTAATGGGAAGCCCAATCTGAGAGTCAGTCAACGCAGCAACTCCCCCTTCACAGAGCACATTGTCCCCTCCAGGGAGACCAAGTTCCATTGTCATTTGGTTGATAACTTCCCAGTTCCCAGGCCTGAGCCAGATACCAGTGCCACAAGGTTGCACATGTCCTGCATGTGAGGAATAAGGGGCAGACACAGAACACGCTGGCCACTGGCACGCCATGCTGGCATGGAGAGATCCTAGGCATGCAGCCATCTAACCTTAGGTTCAAGGACAGCCCACAAGGTCCTAGCTGAAGAAGAAGCAGAAGGGACTACTGGGACAAAGAGAGGGGGACTTCCTTCTACAAGCCCAAGGAATTGCAGGAGGGTTTTAGAGTTGTCCAGCTGAGGGATGCTGGGCCAGACGGTCAACCTCACTTTCCATGCATATAAAATAGGAGGAACAAGAAGAGTGTAGGTCTCACAGGGTGACAGGTGCAAAGATCCTGTGGCCAAAGGGACATCTATGGGCCACAAGAGACAATAGTGGAAACACGGTAATTGAATCCAAACATGCTCCCCAATGCCTTGCCTACAAGGATCACTGAGCACACATGTACATGCACACACATGTGCATACACCCCTTCCCCCACCTCCAGCCCCTGCAGACCCCTCCTGGTAAACACTCCCAGCTCAGGGACATGGACATCACAGTAGGGCTGCCCCTACTTCAGGCCATACCACGCCCTTCCTCCCTGGCGGTCCCATTGGAAACTCTTGCTCAGGCTGGGGCTGGGAGTTGCCCATGCACATGTTTGGCTAAGTGGGCCAGCGATATTTGTGGCTTTTTCACTGACTTCCCTCAGGAACAAGAGATAGAAGCTGATGGCCCTGCACGGGGAACAGGGAAGAGAACGATGCTGAGGATTAGTCTGTGTGGCAAATGGGACTGGGGACAGCAAGGATTCCCTGAGTCAAGGCCAAGGCTATAGAATCACGGGTTGTCAAATCACCCTTCAGGTGGGAGAAAGGCTATGACCTGTCCCCTGGGCCCCGGAGCAAGCTCACCCTGCTCCGCCATGTCAGGCCCACACTCTTCCATGGCCCAAAGGGTCCCAAACAGAGACTGGAGTGCGTGTCCAATGTCCTTGAACACTGGGAAGTGATGAGAAGGTGACAGCAGTAACAGGACCCATCCAGTGGAGCCCATGGCCTGCCCTTCTTCCCCAGCTCATCTGTAAACCTGGCTTCTTCATCTTCCCCTCCCGGTAGATTGGCAGCCCAGGCCCACCTTCCTCTTTCGCTTCTGCAGAGAGGGCTAGGGGCAGAGAGGGATGACAGAGGGAGGGCATCCTGGGATCCCTTTACTGGGGTGTTTCATTTCCCTAAATCTCCCCACAAAAGCGGCAAAAACATGTATCTCTATTTTGCAGGTGAGGAACCTGAGGCCCAGCAAGGGTCATAGGTGCAGACGTCGGGCATGGCAGTCAGCTGCCTTCCCAAGACCCAGCCCCCATTCATTCCCCAGACACTGACTGCCACTTGGATTAACGGTCCCTCGACCCCACATCCAATCACTACCCAGTCGTAGGAACCTGGAAGACTCTGAAGGTGACAGTGGGAACCTGGGTCTCTGGGCTGCACACTTCCAGCTGGTTCCTCTGGGCCGAACATCCCAGAGAGCTGTAATCCATGGGTACAGGAAGCTCAGGGAGTTTAACAAATGTTTCTAAAACCTCATGCACAGTTAATGATCCTGATGAGGACCTGAAAAAGTAGTCACTCCTGCCATGATCCAGCTTTAAGGAGTGTTTTATTATTACACAGTACTCCACAAATTAATGAGGAAAGCCATGGCCCATTTGTCAGGGGGGCTCACACACGTCTGGCAGGGAGGCCTTTGTCCTGGGGCCGACTGGGCCAGTTCCTCACCCCACCTGCCTCCCCCTCTGCCCGGATGCCCACCACCCTTACGCTGCCAGCCCACCAGCTGCCATCCCAGAGGGTCCCATCGTACAAGGCTGGCTCCCTCCCAGAAGAGCTGGGGAGAAGAGTTCCATGTCCAGGGCTGTTAGGAGAAAAACAGATGCCTGGGCCACATCCCTCAATCTGAATTTGTAACTGTAGCCACCAGGCTGAGCTATGAACCTCAGATGCCTGCATGCTAGCCCTGTCTTTACCCTTGACTGAGTAACCCTAGGCAGATCTCTTTTGGTTTTCCTCAGTGTTTCCATCTAGAACTGGGCACATCATCCTGAGCTCACAGTGCTTTTTGTGCGTAAGACAATACCTCCTGTGAGCAAAGGGCAGGTTCTCACGACATGGGCAGCCCACCTTTGCTGTTAGGATGGTGTTTAGATTAAAGACCGATGGTCAACTTAACACCAGCTGAATTAAATCAGCATGGTGCTGAGCATAGATGTTCCACCTGAGGAAAGTTGCCAGCATACATAGAGACGTGGAGAAGATGAGTGAGGCATTGTGGGTTCTCCTACATGTTGCTGTTTGAGCTATTGTTTCTCCTGGAGGAGCTCGTCATGACTAGCTTCCCCAGTGTGAGTTCAACCATTGTCGTGGGAGGAGCTCGGGACCTTGTTGGTGAGAGTGGTTGTGATTCACTTTGGGGGAGCTCTGGTACTTATATCGAGCATTGCTTCCTGGCTCCAGAGGGGAAGATGTGTGCCATTTAATCTCCAGAACAAGTTCATCATGCTGGCTTCCTGGTATTTACTCGACTGTTCTTATTGTCGGAGGAGCTCAGAACCTCCGTGTCACTGAGGATGGCTGTGGTGCTTTTCAGGACAGCCCCGGTCTTTATTATAAGTGTGACTTCTTGGCTCCAGCATAGATCCTTCAACCTACCAGCACAGCTCCTTCACGCCGCTGGCATAGTCTTCCTAACTTCCACCGCAGATCCATAAAAAAGGCTGGTGTGAGTCCTTCTCGTGGGTTCTAGACCTCCAGCTGGACTCGTGCAAGGCATTGTCATGGGCTCTGGGTCTTCATCTGGACTCATGCGGGGCATTGCTGTGGGATCCAGGCCCTTGGCTGAATATTCTGAGTCTCTAGTGTTATGGACAGATTTCCTGCACTTTCTTGTGTTTTACTGTGGGTAACCATCATAAAATAATATTATAGATTCTGTGTCCTGACTCTTATTGTTCTCCTCACAACTCCTGACTACAACAGATGGTGATACTGTGACACTGAGAGCAGGAAACCACCAAGGCCTGGGTGGAGAACACAGGTGACAGGATTGGTCAGGGGACAACACTGCACTGTTGTCCTCACTGCACTGTGGATGTGCACAATGTTGCTGAATCATACACTAACATGGTTGATTTTATTTTATGTGAATTCAACCTCAATATGAAACAAAAATAGTTGCATTTCTTTGCATCTTACAAGTGACATCTTACAGACCTCAGAGCCTTAACCCAGGCTGTACCCATTGCCTGCAAGGCTCCCCTTCACAACTCAAAGTTCATGTTAGAAATCATCCCCTCCCAGCCTCCTTTGCTGTCCTCCACAGGAAGTGCTCCAATGTCCCCTGCTCCCCCTGCCCAGGAGTCAGCAACACTGCCTGCCCAGGGTCCACTTGCTGCACCCTCACTGAATCACAATCCAGGAGCACACATAGGTGCTCAGGATTTGCCAGGGATCTGAAGGTTAACTCTACCCCACACTGCCAGGGCACTGGAAGTACTTAGGAACGTGAGCTCTGATTTCAGAAGTGCTGTCTCAGAGCCTTTCCATGTTCTTCCCTTACAGAATGAGCCACAGTAACACATGAGGCTTGGTTGGGGTCCTGGCCCTGGAGTCTTTTGACCGCATGACCTCGCATGCATCATGAAAACAGAAAAAGGCATTTACAGAGGAGGAAATGGATCTGCAGCAGGCTGAAGCTGCCCTCCTTGCCCAGCAGGGTGAAAGTGGCCTGCAGGAAGTGAAGATCCTGGAGCAGAAGAGTCCTGGCCCTGCCACTGTGGTCTCAGGTCAATCACCGCCAATCACTGCCCCTACTGAGCCTTTGTCTTCCCACCCAGAAGTAGTGCGTGAATCCCAACTGTCCAGAGATGCACAGTGAGTGGGAGGGACAGGTGGGCAGGACAAGGAACCCACCAGCTCACAAGTGTCGTCTTCAATCCTGGTACAAAAGCCTGGAGTGAGGCAGCCAGGACCGCTTCTGAGAATTCCACATGACTGCCCTAACTGGCAGCTCCGCTTGGGTTTGACAACAGCCTTTCAAAATTCTGCAGGGTTGCCAGGCGTGCTGGCATGTCCCTGTAATCCCAGCACTTGAGACTCAGACAGGAGGATCGCTGTGAGTTCAAGACCAGCCTGAACTGCATACTGAAACCTTATTTCAAAAAAGCCAAAAAAAAAAAAAAAAAAAAGAATCAGCAGGACCTAAGCAAGACTCTTCCTTCCCAACCCCCCATCAGCTCCTCCCTTAGCAACCATGTCTGCCGACACCACCCTGCCCCAAGACTCACCCAGCCATCCTGCACTTTATCCCCAACTGCTGTCTTTTTCCTCCTGCATCTCTCCTTTCATCAAGGCTTAGTAATTCTGCTTTGGGGCCACAGGCCACAGCTGCCTCGCTCTATCCCTGATGCCAGCAACCAAAGAGGGCCATGCCCTAGCCATCTGCACCTGGACTGTACATGAGCCTCCTACTTCCCTTTGAATTCAACCCTTGCGCCTCTACTCTCAATTAAGTTGAAAAGTAACTGGCTCCCATCCACAGTCTACTTAAAGCACTCTAAAGTCTTCTTGTCCAGTTAGAGCCAAACATAAGCCCTTTACCTTCTCTGGGAAGCCATATGCCATCTGACTCCTGGCTCAGGTCCACTGCCTTGCCTCTGCCCCCAGCAGAAGCCAATCCAAGCAGGCAAAGTTCTCTCTGCCTTCTTTTTTCCAGTGCTCTACTACTGAGTACAGTCTCAGCCCAAGTTCTCAGCCTCCAGGGTGCTCTTTCCCCAGTCATTCATTCAATGTCCCTCCTGTCCCAATGTCCTCCTGCTATGGTTTGGATATGGGCTGTCCTGCAAAGGCCTCACATGTTGGAAGCCTGGTCTTTGGGTAATGTCATGGGAGATGGTGGGTCTTTAAAAAGTGGGGCCTAGCAGAGGGTGGGCATGTCCTTAGAAGGAATTAGGGAAGTTCTCATGGCATCCTGTTAGTTCCTGCAAGAGTGGGTTATGTTAAAAATCTCTTGCTCGCTTCCTGTCCTGTGTGATCACTCCCACATGCACCACCAGCGTGATGCCATCTGCTATCAGGTGACACAGCCAGAGAGGCCCTCTTTTGAGGTGACACCATGCTGTTTGGACATTCAGAATCCAAAACTGTGAGCTAAATGAACCTCTTTTCTTCATGTTGTGCAGCCTGCAGTGCTTTGTTACAATAGAAAACTGACTAATACATCTCCTCAGAGAGGCCGTCTAACCACTCCAGGAAGCAGCTTATCCATGACTCAGTAACTCATCAGACTCCTAAGTGCTCTGCGGGGAGATTGCTCACCATTTGACATTTTACTTACTTGTATGTTTTGTTGTCTTTCTCACTTCCTACAATACTGAAAGCAAGAACTGTCTCCCTATGACTCTCTGTATTCAGACACGAGTACAGAGCCCGGCACACACTCAGTGCCCAGGAAATATTTGCTGACTGAACATATGAAGGAAGGTGTGGGTGAGTGAGATACGGCTTTCAAAGGCCTGTACTGCTGCAACGCTTTACCTAGAGATTGCCCAGACTGTCCAAAGTCCTGCTGTTCCCCTCCTGATTCAGCCATCCCACTGCCGGGGATACTGAGCTCTCTTTCTCCCTAGGAGGACAAACAGTACAGAAATTACCTGATAGAAGTAGGCCAGGCTATAAGGAGAAGTGGCTTTACACTTCCAAGTGTTCACTGTGCTGTGTTCCTGCCATGAATGTCCTACTCCATCTTCACCTAGCTGAACAACTTCAGCTTGTCTTTTAATGCCTTAGTCCATCACCCACTGACAATCCACTCTGACCCTCATCCCCGCACCATGTCAAATCCCTGCTTCATTCTTCGTGTTTCTGGAGGTCCCATCCCCTCCTCTGTCCAACTGTTCATGTACTCTGTGTTATAATTGGCTATTCTTCAAGAGCTAGGACTGAGTCTCACCACTCCTGGGTGCTCTTCTCAGAGCACGGGGTTTGGACCAGTGCTGGCATCTGTAAAGATTTGCCCATTACCCATGTGGTCAACCCATAAAGACCATGCTAGGCTTAGAGACCAGCCCAGGCTTCTTCATGCAGAAAAGTGCTCTGTGGCCCAGGAGCTTGCAGCTCAAATGGAGGGACCCAGAGAAACACACAATAAATAAGTGGGCACGCTTCAGTGAACATAGCTATGAAAAGTATAGCAGGGCCATAACAATAAGCAAAAACAAATTAAGGGATAAAGTGAATGATGCGGTGAGACACCAGTTACACAAAAGCTTAATACCTGAAAAGAACACATGCTAGATTGTTATGAACACAAAAAACAGATAATTGAAAACTAAAAATGTGCATGAAAATGAAAGCATCTTGGGAGAGAGCAGAAGAAGGACAGAGGTGTAGAGTGGGCATGTGGTGCCGCAAACATGTCTATAGTTTTTGTTTTTACTCTTCAGTACATATGGTATAATATTAAGAGAGATAAAGCCTTGGTGGCCCAAGGCTATTTGCTATAATATGTTAGTAGACTGTATGGGTCTGAAGTGTTCCGAGGCATTTTAGAGTAAATACAATAGAGTTGCAGAGAAAGCACCCCATCTTTTGAATTAGAAAGGCCTGGTTGGTGAATCGCTGAGTGACAGTTATGTAGCAGTAGGTGAAAGGACAAGCATTCATGCAGGGGTAGTGGATGGATCAAAGAATGGGTTGATGGATAAATAGATTGGTACATAGAAGGATGAGTGGATGCATAGGTGGATAGATGGAGGGCTAGCTGGTGGGTAGATGGGAAAATGGATGGGAAGATGGGTGGATATGTGAATGGATGAATGGAAAGACAGAAATGAATGGGTGTGAATAGATGGGTGGGTAGATACGTGGACAGGTGGAAGAATGGGTGCATAAGGAGGATAGATGGACAGATGAGGGGGACCAGTGGATAAGTGAATGGATGGGTAGATTAATGATTCAATGGATCAAATGTGTGACAGAAACAGTGCTAGAGAGCCTCAAAGTTTACCCTATTCCATCCACATTTGTTGAGTACTTAACCACATGTCAGGCCTTATGCTAATCCCTGGTGTGGTGCTACAGGGTTCTGACAAGTCCCATCTTCCCTGGAGCTCAAAGCTAGGGCCAAGATTCAGGTCCAAAGCAGAGACAACACATAGTATCACAGACACAGCTGTGTGTTCACTGCTGTCAAGGGCCCTGGCGAAAAGAGGGACAGGATCTCTCCACAGGGGAAGCTCTTTGTACTCCCGGGGAGAAAGGGAGCCTAGCATCCCTGGCAGAGGGGGCCGAAATCAGGAAAGGCAGAACAGGACTTTGTGGAGTCTGGGTGAGGCCTACCAGTGGAAGACACAGATAACACAACAGATAACACAGCAAGGGAAGGGCCTGAACAGCACACTGGAAGGTGACTGTCACTCTGAGGTCAGAGATACCCAAATCTGGCTAGCTGTCATTGTCGTCTTATTGGACAGAAAAGGGGTTAGGCACAAGAATCTGAATGGATCAAAGTATGTGCTCCCCACGAACAAGCAGGTGCCCCCACTCCAGTTCATTCTGGTTAATGGGGTGGGGGGAGCTGTGATAATTGGCTCAGCTGTGGCCTGGTCCTGATGAGCGGAAGCCCCCTCCCAGGCCCCTGCACGTGCCCTCTTCACATTGGACATAGGCACTGGACCTGGCAGGGGACGAAGGGAAGCCCATGTGCATGTCTGCACATTGACCCCGGAGGCAGCACGTTTTATCTCACCAAACCACTCCCCAGCAAGATTCTTCACTGCTCGACACAGCGAGGAGAACATTTTTTCTAACTACATTTCCCTTAAAATCCACCCAGGTTTGAGTTAACACCTCTTCAGTCTGCCAAAACCAAAGTCATTTTAAAATTAGTTCTGGAGGTTTTGAAAAAAATACACACACACACACACACACTGGGATGCAGCATGTTCCCCCCACCAAGTTGTATACTACAGACTCTCCCCAGACATCCAACATGGCTTTTCTTGGAGCCCGTGTGCAGCAGGTCCAGGGAAGGCCCATATCCTGGCCCGGCACCCCTACTCTCTCTCTCTCAGATTTGGGGAGCAGTCCTTGCAATGGTGTTGGATCAATAGACTCCTAAGTGCATTTTGCCCTAAGCAGTCTCTCTGATACTTTGAAGGAAAAAAAAAATGTGGATGAGAGGGAAATGTGATCCATATGGTTTTGAATCATTAACACTTAAATCATCAAAATAGAGTGCTTTTTTTTTTTCCTGGAGAATTTTCATATCCAAGGCGCCTTTAGCAGCTCTTTAATAAACTATTTAAAATTCTGTTGTTCCCTCTAAAACACGAAAGCACAGGCCCACATATGCAGCACACATATGCCCTCCCACTGACTCTGGGACAGCATCATCAGGAAGCACAGCCCATGAGGCACCATCCTTTCCAAAACAGAGGTGAGTGAAATGGTCTCTTAAGGTACCTTCTCAGCTCTACGGGTCTGTAAAATCTACTGAGCTGTTGTTCAGTCTAAGAGTTCCATTTAGTTCATGTGGACCAGCCCTTTCTTGAGACAGATGATAAAGCTGAAGCCCAACAAAGATCCAGATTCTTGAGCTCACAGTCAATGTTCTTGCCACTATGGCCTCATATGACCAAATGGTAGGCTGTGAGGTAGGGACTGAAGTAGAGAGAGAGGCTGGCAACAGATCACGGAGCTATATTCTGCAGCTCCCATTGGTCTAAATAATTCAACTCCCTGCTTTAAATTGCAATCCAGTGCTGCAGAAGAGGGCAATATCTTTTCCATAAAACATAGATCAGCCAGACACAGTGGTGCATGCCTATAATCCCAGTTATTTGGGAGGACAAAGCAGGAGGATCAAAAGTTCAAGGCCAGTCTGGGCAACTTAGCAAGACCCTGTTTCAAAGCAAAAAAATGAAAGATCTGGGAGTGTAACTGTAATAAATTACCCCTAGGTTAAATCCCAGTACTACAAAAGTTTAAAAACAAAATAAAAAACCATAGATCAGCCCCCTAAGTCTTGAAGCAATGAAAAGGCTGAGTTAGAAAGACAGGGTGATCCATTAAAAGTTCGAGGAAGCAACACTTGGGAGAAACAATGGCAAGGATGTAAGGGCAGAAATGGAAATAAAACCAAAAAGTAATGTGGAGAAAAACTGATAGGATTGGGACCAAACAAACCCACCTCTCGATGGAGAAACAGCAGCAGGATTGTACTCTTTTCCTACAGCTGCCAAGAGAGATTGTCACACGGGTCGTGGCTGAAAGCACACACATGTGTTTTCTTGTAGTTCTGGAGGTCAGGTGTCCAAAGTGAGTCTGATCAGGCTAAAATCAAGTTGTCAGCAGGACTGATTCCTTCTGGAGACACCAGAAGAGAAACCATTCTTGATCTCCAGCCTCCCATGGCTGTCAGTTCTCTGCAACTCAAAGGCTGCCTCTTACATTGAATGCCCCAATTCCTTCTACTCCCTCTGACCTTCATGCCTCCCTCTCTAAGGACCCTTGTGATTATATCAGGACTTCCCAGATAGTCAGTTTATCTCCCTATCCCAAAATCCTAAATTTCATCATATCTGCAAAGTCTCTTTTGCCACTTAATATTCACAGACTTCAAAGATTCCTATACCAACATTTTAGGGGAAGGGGACATTATTCAACCTGCCCAAAGAATGACACTCAGACTGCTAACTTGGGCAACCTAGTGATACTTTCAACCAAGAATGCAGGAGCTTGGTAAGGGAGATGATCAGCTTCATGTAGGGAACAGGGATTTCAACTAGGAGTTCAAGACACGTCCAAGAGGGCAGTCCTGTTAGGGACTCATCAGTGTGGATCCAGAGCAGAGGAAGGAGGTGTGGTCTGAGCCTGACTTTCAGATCTCCATTGGTGTAGACTTTGATGAGTCCATGGAAATTATTCAACCTTTCTTATTTCAAATTTCTTTCTTAGGTAAGAAGGGACCAAGAGAAGGAAGCAAGAAAAGAATCCATTTTGAAAAAATAAAAAATAGCCATATTTGACCTCAAACAGGAAGAAGCATTGACAGAATTTGAGGAACAATTTGACAGTTGACCCAAAAAAGGGAGATCCCAAGGCCAGAAAGGGTGTCATAGGAAGTAACAACAATGTCAGATGCAGGGCAGGAACCAAATGCAAACTTAGACCACACACTGATAACCTCAATGCCAACTGAGCAGAGAGGAATAAGTGTCCAAGTAGGGAAAGGTTTGGAAGTGAAGTGTGCCTTGCCGCCAGCCTTTTGGAGAAGTGGAGTCATGCAGACAGCATGGACGAGGAGAGGGTGGAGCCACCCAAGAGAGATACTCATTGCAAGAGTCCTACTGGAGTGGGCACCACACAGGGAAAATGGAAAGAAAGTGCTGGCCTCTCTTCCTTTCCCAGGCAGAGAGAGAAGAAAACTGGACACCGGCATGGCAGTTTGAGGATGGAAAGAAGAGAAGTTCATCGGATGCCATGCAGAAACAAGCCATGAGGTGCTCAGATGAGAATGTACAGCGAAAGGCTTCTTGTGGGGCTGAGGAGGGAAGAAAAGCGACAGCCCAACCCCTCCTAACCTTCCAGACCCCAACCCTCGTGGACACAGGTCTCCCCCCTTTGCACCTTCCAAGGTGTGAGGCTGAGGAAATGGAGCGCCCCCAGGTACAGCTCAGAAGCTGAGCAGGACATGATCTCTGCCATACCTCCTTCGTGCATCATGAGAAGATGGCTCAGGCTGAAAGCCAGCAGCCAATTAGACACAGGGGAGCAGGGAGGCAGAAGCTGAAGGCAGTCACGTGTGAACTTGAACTTTAACATGAGTCTCTACCTCTTCCTCTCACCCAGGAACCTCAATCGCAACCTTCCACCCGTGTGTCCTAATCTAGGTCTCAGGGCTCTGTGTAACCTCAGTCAGCCAGCCCACTCCCATCTCTCAACCTCCTGGTGAATGAGAGACTTGGACACAGAGACCACCAAGGGTCCTTCTCACCCTCCTGGCCTCCAAAACCCAGCCTTAGACACGGAAGGACTGTCTGAGTTGCCGCAGGGATCCCCAGCCTCTTTGGAGATGAGCCCAGGACTCTGTCATTTCATAAACACGATGCAGGCCTGTTTGGTGCCGCATAGCTGTGGTTTTCTGTTTTCCCCAGCAGTAGCTCCAAGGCCAGGACTGCAGATGAGACAGCCCAGCAGGGAGGGAGCAGGCAGTGGCAGCGGGGAGCAGGAGAAAGAGCACTTCTCTGTGCTGTCTCTTCTGCTTGGCAGTTTGCAAAAGGGAAAAATACCATGCTTGTCTAATACACCTTGCCTCAGCCATACCAAGAAAAGTGGGGCTTTCTAATTCCTTTTGCGTAAGAAAAGACTCCCTTGCCAGGCTATCCCTCCACTGCTGTGGAACAGAGAACTCACAGCTTGGAGAACTCAGCCTTGGGCAGGTCTCAAGGAGGAGGTGGTACCTGGGGACACTAGAATGGGGCCTGGCACAGAGTAGGCCAAGTTACTCCCAGGCTTAGTAAGCCAACTAGTCTTCAATACAGGGCAAACACAAGGTTATCTTTGGAAAAAAGCAATGGCCAAGGAGTGTCACAGATGTGACAGGCACCTGTTCTGATGCCTTCTACCATGGAGCCACCTCCCTGCACTAGAGAGAATGGGGGCTCACTGCTAACCACACATGCAATGCCTCTTCTCCAGCAGAGGGAAGCAGTCTTGCCTGACTGAAAATGCCTAGGAATTTGCTACCCTTCCCGGGGGGGGGGCAGCCCTCTCCCTGTGACTTACTGATGCCAGGGTTTAAACCTCCGCCATCTTGCTTCAAACTGGGACGTATCTCTGGGGCAATGCATGCTCCTGAGCTCCTCTACCCAGGAAGACGTGAGGCAAAGGCTGAACACCATGCAGTTACAGTCATGTTTCGCTCCTGTGCCTCCCAGCCTGCTTCTCTCACTGCCTCCCCTGATTCTCTAGAAAAATCCCCTCCAAACACCGCGTGTACAGGAATTCACGCTTCAGCTTCCATTTCCAGTGGACCTGACCCACAGCAACAGGGAGAGCTTTCCAGAGGAGCTCCAGCTCAGGAAGAGCCTTTGCTGTCTAAAGCTAAGGGAGTTGCCAAGCTGCTCACCCAGCAGCAGGAGAGAGCAGAGGGCATCAGCAGCTGGCATTTTGCAGGGCCAGAGCTCATTAGTGCAGCTCTGCACACCCAGCAGGGCTGACGTGCTTGGACTGCCGCAGGGGCAGAGTGGGTCAGAGCACAGTTCAGCTCCTGGAAGCCTCTAAGAAAGCAAAGCTCACCCCAGCTCATGCAGTGCTGACTGCTTAGGCCTTGACAACTGGGGAGCAGCACAAACAGAAGACGGTGGCTGAGGACAAGCTAAGCCAGGACAGCACAAGGCAAAGAGTCAAGGGTGCCGAGCTCCTCTTGGTTGAAGACTTCACCACTACCACACAGCCCTTACCTAGGCGGCATGAGCGCTAACAAACTATAAGGGGGAAAAAAGTACTGAGGCAAGAGCCAAATAGAAACTGTAAGATAAATAACATACTGAAGGCCAGTACAGAACCTCGTGTGCTGCCAGTCCATCACCTGCAACTCTTTCATGTTGTCCTCCCACCACAGCAGGTAGCATAATGTCCATGGCACTCATGCATGCACGTGTAGCACATGAGGAATGGCTCCATTCATGTCTAAAACCAGAGATAGCACTGGACCTTGCATATCATGTTTGTTTTGAGACATACAAACCTATGATAAAGTTTAACTCACCAATTAGATGTGTATAGAGATTTATAATAACTAACAATAGAATAGAACGATTATGCAATATATTGTAATAAATATTGTGTGACTGTAGCCTCTCTCTCCCTCTCTCTCCTATATTGTACTTTCACCTCTTCACTCAAAGGAAGCACTTTATAACTTCTCTTTGGCATATGCAAACCACCAGTATCACTAGTCTTGTGCTTCATGGCCAATATTAAGTAAAATAAGGGCTACTTCGGCACAAGCACCACCACAATGTGACCGTCATCTGATTTAGCTACTAAGTGACTAGTGGCAGGTAGCATATGCCACAAGGATTTGCTGGACAAAGGGATGATTCCTATCTGTTCCAGGCAGGATGGAACAGAACAATGAGATTTCATCACATTATTCAGAGTGGCATGTGATTTAAAGCTTATGATTTTGCTCTGGAATTTTCCATGTAATATATAGGGACCATGGTCAATCATGGGTTACTGACACCTCAGAGAGCAAAACTGTGGATAAGGGGGATTCAGTACACACACAGCGCACACAGCCCCACACGCTCTTCCCAGGAGCTGTGGAGCAGTGAACCCTACACTGTGCATGCCTGAGGACCGGCAGCAGGAAGCTGCCTTTAGAGCAGCGCTCTCCAACTTTTCAAGAACTGGTTTAATGGAAAAAGCTTTTCTCACAGATTGGGGACGGGGTAAGTGCATTGCATTTATTATGCACTTCACTTCTACTATCATGATATTGTAGTATATAATGAAATAATTATACAACTCATCATCATGTGGAACCAGTGAGAACACTGAGCTCATTTATCTACAACTAGATAGTCTCATCTGGGAATGATGGGAGACAGTAACGCTCCAAGTGTGTTGCTTACATCCGGTCTACTTCACAATCTCATTCTGGTTGATGTCACTACCAAAAAAAAAGTTGTTTCACAAAGATAGTTTACTGGAAATGGAAGATAACTTTTCAGTGATTTTTTGGCAGTCTCATAATACCCCACCTGGACTTTAATCCACAATGTATGGTGATTTGAAATTGTCTCAGATACACTTTCAAGATAACCATCATTTTTTATCTCAAGTAGTTGGTCTGATTTTGGCCAAGTACATTCACCTGGCTTATCCACAAATGGGTTATAGATGCATCCGTCCTACTTTGGGGGTCTTTTGTGGTTGGGATGTAATTGCAAATTCTTTTGAATTAAAATAAATGATCATGTACCTATCTCTAATAATGTTTGAAACTTGTCAAAATCCCAGTGTTCACTCACCACCCCCATGATCCAGTTGGGCTTTGAATGCAGTCATTTTTATCTGCTGACCTGAACATAGTTGTAATTTGTTCCCTGAAAGAGTAGATAGAATTCATTGAAAAGGTCGAATATGTCACATAAGTAAACAAATTTTTGACTTATTCTGTGTCTCTGAAATTTACTGCCAGTGGTGACTCATTCTGTGGTCCCTGAAATTCACTGCCAATGGTGACTGCTTTTTCTAAAAGAAATCTCTGGGGCAACTTTCATAATTCCAAACCTCTGGCTAGTGATCTACCTTTAGAAAGCCATCAGCACCATACAAGAGAAAACACTAGGTTCTGCATCCATCTCCTCAAGAACTATCCAGACACATATGAGTGAAGAGCATGTTTTTAATGTACTTGATAATTTTAATCACATTCTGCAAAATATTGTTAAGTTCAGATGACATTTTCCACACCTAGCCAGAATTCCTCTTTGAATGACACAGTGTGTAGACTCAAATTCGGAAGTCACCTCTTTGACCAGAATAGTGAAACCAGAAAGCCATGGTTTCTACTCTGGCAGCTACTCTATCCATACATATAATAACACTGACCAATTTGGTTTCCCTTAATCATTCAAAGCCTTGAATAGTTCTGCAGCTGTGATGTTGATCAGTAACAAAAGAACATGTAACATATCTTCATATGCATCCTCCTAAAAAACATCACACAGAAACAAGCATTGTTGTCTTGTCTGTATTTGTGGTCTCATAAACCTGGCATGAGTACTACTGTGACTCATTGATTCTCTAACAGTTTTGCCTCAATTTTTCCCTAATGTTTCATCAATTTGTCTAGTTCTGCTTCTAATGGAAAGAGGAACATTTGCTACCTTTTAAATTGTAGCCTCTTCTAAAAGTTTAGTATAAAAATGTCCTTAGTAGCAGGCAGAATTAACTCACCAGTAGTAAAGGGCTTCTTAGCTTTAACAATGCAGTTAGCCGCTAACAATGATATTCTTGGTGCAGACAAATTTAATGAAGCAGTGGTCTTCAATAATTGCTCCTGTTCTTAATGTTCACTTGTTTTAACTCAAAAAGATTTGAATTAAATCTTTTTTTTTAGCACAGTAGTTGTTCAAAGCAGTTTTGAAGGTTTCATGGCTTTGTCAGCTAGCCAGGTATTACATATTACACAAAGCATCCTTGAAGAAGGGAATCACCTCATTGCCCTTATGAAGATGCCACCAAATGCAGCTTAATCATCACTTGCCACTCACTGATAGGACTTTAATATGATTCTGCAAGCAACTGGTTTATTATGGGTTTGGTGTAGTCAAAGATCTCTGCTGATGTGAATCTGTATCTGCAGCTACTCCCTGGCACTAGCGTCACTGCCTCAGCTCCACCTCAGATCATCCAGCATTAAATTTTCATAAGGTAGGGCAACTTAGATCCCTGACATGTGGAGCTCACAGGAGGGTTTGAGCCCCTGTGAGAATCTGCCCCTGATCTGACAGTAAATGAAGTTCAGGCAGCAATGCTAGCAACTGGGAGCGTTGAAAATATAGATGAAACTTCACTCACTCACCTACCAGTAACCTCCTGCTGTGTGGATTAGTTCTGAGGACTGGGGAACCCTGCTTTAGATTACAGATGGAACTCTCATGCCCTCTCTGGTATAGGGCAGCTTCTCCTCTGCAGCCAAAAATGGGCAGAGTCAGACCCCCAGAGCACAGCCTCTTGCTGCCCAGGGCTACTGCTGTCCCCCTTTCTCGGGAGTGACCAACCATGTTCTAGAGCTGTAGTAGGAAATAGCAGCCTCAGAAGCCAAGCCTGATCAGCTGTTCCCAAGTCCCACCAAGTTGAGAGAAGAAATTGCCCACAACCAATGACCAGGAGATTAACTTTGGGGGTGATGAGTTTTGGGTACTACTTTCATTTACCCCCAGATGTCCCATACTGTGTGCCTCTACTCTGTGAGTTTAGCCCTTGAGCTCTTTCCTCTCAATCCGAGGGTTACCTGGGAGAAGCATTGGCCTCCATGAAATTTCTGGAATATCTGGATTTAAACCAAGGCTCCAAGGTTCAGAACACTGAATTTAGAGTCCACGTACCATCAATCATATGGTTCTATTCTCTGCCCCTCCACCATAGCTCTATGAGCACCTACACTATCCCCTCCCAATGAGAAAGCCTCAACCTCCTTCTCCTCTGTGTATGAGTCATCACTATAGGTTATGCTTTGTAACAAATACACCCCCAAATCTCAGTGCCTTCCCAGATGCTATAATTTGAATGTATTCATGTATCGGAAACAATCCTCAAAGTCATACATTTATGGTATTCAAAGATGGGGCCTTCAGGAAGTGATTAGGATTAGATGAGACCATGAAATAAGTATCTATTCTTTATAAATTATCCTGTCCAAAGTACTTTGTTATAGCAACAGAATATGCACTAAGACACCAGGACAGCTTGATCCTTACTCACATGAGGGCCTGTGTCATACAAACAGCTCTCCTTTACCCTGTGGCTTTGGCTGACCTCCAAGACCATTGCAGAATGAGAGAGAACTGCATCAGGAGGTACACATTCCTTAACTGCCTGACCACAGGCACATCCAGTTTTTGTGGGCAAAAACTTGTGCAATTTGAGAGGCCCTTTCTATGAAAAGTTTCACAAAATTCTAAATGTAAAATGTCCACAGCTGCTCCCATATCAAATTAAAAATACAAAAACTCCATAGCTTCCTGGACCAGAGGAATCAGGAACTCTGGAGCCCAGCCGTCTAGTGTAAATGGCTCTGCCTTACCTGGAAGGAACATATCTAATTGCTCGCAGCCTATTGGCCAGAACCAATCACGTGGGTCCAGTTTCAGCCCAAGAAGGAGGATGTATGATAGAGTCCATGGCCCTCATCATTACCACTGGGCCCTACAAGTGCAGGGGAGCTCACACCTGTGCAATAGGGGATCCCCAAGTGGAGGTGGCAGATGTACAAATGCAGAGTCCAGAATGGTCTGTGCTTTTGCCAAAATAGATCTGAGGGTGGCATGAGGGAGGTGTAGCTAGAAGTTCTACTCAGCCAGGAGTCAGGAGGGCTTGGCCTCAGGCCAGAATTGTCCTTTCTCAACAGAAAGTTCCTGACTCATTCAATGCTCCTAAGCCTCCTGGCCCCACTCCCCATGCATGCAAACTAATCCTGGCCTCCCACATGAAGACAAGATGAATTCAAGATCCTAAAACTGCTTTGCCCTTGGCCCCAGCCCTGTGCAGAAGTGAGCCACATTGTACTGTTTTTAGTAGATTAGCTGTCATTCTTCCTTTTACTCACACAAAATCCAGTGCTCCTCTGTCCTAAATGCTCTGTCCGTGGGCCCCTGGATTTGCCTCAGGTATGAGGACAAAGATTAAACCTCCCATTTTTCTCTTCCCCAGGCTGTTCTGCCTCACCTTACCCACATCCTCAGCCCAGAGGAACAGGCCAGTATGACCAGAGCATGTTGAGCTACCACATGAGTGTCGAGCATCCCGAATTGTCACAAAGAATCTAAAGTATCAGATCAAAGAGGAGTCTGGAGCTGAGCTTATCTGTCTATTGTGCTTATAATACTCAGCTGCCCAAAGAGGTCCCCAGTGGGTATCAGTTAGAAGGACAATCAGAAGGTACAGTTCAGCTGTGGGCAGCATCCCCTAACCCACACCACTGCAATTGAGCTGGTCTTAAATCTTCATAACCCTCCACCCTCTCGCTGTAGACTGTCATAGCACATCAAAATAAACACATCAGGATGCACCTACGACCCACTTCAGATATCATTTACATATAACTTCATAGGCACCAAGATGAGTTCAATTTAACGAGTTGACATGATGCTACATTATGCACATATTCAATTAAACATCAATTAATTCTGATTCTGCAGTCCTTTTTGCAGGGTGATCATTTTTTCCCAGCTATCAAATATTCTTGCAAAGACTGTCACCCATAGGCTCTGAGCAGGACATGCCAGTGAGCTAGAAGCAAACCAGCCTTGGACACCTCTCTCTTTCTAGGGATAACCATGTCCTTCTGGCCTGTCGGGCGGTCCCACTGCTAGGTGGCCCAGCCATCATCTCCAGCTTCCACAGTGGGGACTTCATGTCTTTCTCGTCCCAAATGTAAGCGAATCCAGTGAGGAGCTGGGCAACCAAGGGGGGTTTCTAGGTCCTGAGGCCAAAGCGGAGAAAAAGAGAAGAAAAGACACAGATTGTAAGAGGTCTGTTCAAGATCTTGACAAGAAGACTGTCTCAGACAAGGTCACAGAGCTAGTGTGGCATGTTCCCTGCCCCTCTGCACCTCAACTTTCCCATCTGCAAGTGAGCAGGTGAGGCTGGTGGACAGGAGCAGTCTACACAATATCTCCCTTCCTCTCCAGACCTAAAGAGCTCCAGGATCACCAGGTTAGGTTATTCTGAACCTAACCTGCTTCAGGAGGGTCAGGGTCAGCACGAGTAAGCAGGGTACCTTCACCCAGGAAACTGCATCATTGGTGAAGGGGCTGATGGGGAGTGTGTGGCTTGCAGACTCAGGTTGGCACATGTGTTTATACGTGTGTGTGAACCCTGGAGATACGTGTGGACCATCCACTGTGTGGTACGTTATGGTTGGGATCTCAGATATCTCCTGGGGGCTTGGTTGCCAGCTGATGGGCTTTGAAAGGTGATTGGGCCAGGAGGACTCTGACTTCATCAGCATAGTAATCCAGTGACAGGTGCATAAATTCAAAAGCATTATTGGGAAAAGATAGAAACTTCGGAGGTGGGACTTAGTTAAGTTAGACAGGGGCATGGCTTTGAAAAGTATATTTTGTCCCCAGACCAGTTCTCCCAGTCTCTCTCTCTCTCTCTCTCTCTCTCTCTCCCCCCCCGTCTCTGTCTCTGTCTCTGTCTCTGTCTCTCTCTCTCTCTGCCCCTCTGTCTCCCTCTCTCTCTGTCTCTCTCTGTCTCTCTGTCTCCCTGTCTCTCTGTCTCTGTCTCTGTCTGTGTGTGTGTGTGTGTGTGTGTTTCTCTGTCTCTCTCTGTCTCTCTCTCTTCCCTGGCTGCCAAGAGGTGAGCAAGTTCCTCTACCACGGGCTCCCTGCCATGATGTTTCTGCTTTGCCTGGAAACAACAGATCAAACTCAGCATACACTGAACCTCTGAAACTGACCCCAAATAAACCTTTCCTCCTTTAAGTTGATTTTCTCAAGTATCTTGCCACAGTGACAGAAAACTAACACAGTGTCTGTGTTATCTGAATGCATGTGTATGTACTATGTCCTCTGTGTGTGTGTGTGTGTGTGTGTGTGTGTGTGTGTGCAGCTCAGCAAGAGTTGGGTAAGAAGAGATGGCATCCATGGGTCCCAGCTGCTGCCATTATCTCTCTGGTGCCTGGTTTCCCAGAAGCCTGTGTGTCCTTCTAGAAGGTGTTACTGCAGATCTGTCTTTTGTTTCTGCTGACAAACATTGCTGTCCCTGAGAACAAGGCCAAGTGCTGGGTAGGTGTGACTTTGCTGTTACCCTAGGCACCAACCATGGGTGAGTTATACTCTGCAAAGGGCCTTCCTTCCCCCACTTTCGCTTGACCTCCTGATAACTCCTGTAGGGCCAGTATTGTCATATCCCAGAGGTTCAATGGCGGGCCTCCCTGCTCTACTTCCAGCCGCCCACAGATGGGCAGGTAGAGTTAAGGATGGAGCTCTTCTCTCAAACATATCTTTCCCTGACCTCTCCCCTAGTGCCTCTGAATCCAAGGTTGGGCAGCAGCCGAGGTCAGGGTAGAGTGTCAGGCAGGCGTGGTGGACAACAGTCCCAGTCCCGCAGCTGGCAGAGGTGGCCCTGAGCCAGGGCATTGAGCAAGGCGGGCTGCTGAGCACATAAACATGTCAGGTCTCGCCTCGGCCCGCTGCTCCCAGGAGCCACACTGGCGGAGAGAGTTTCGAGTGGCCATGTGCCAGTGCTCCTGGAGTCACTGTGCAGTCACTGAGACCTTTCCTGAGCTGGGGCATCATTGGTTAACTGTGTCTGCAGCCAAGACAACTTTCCAGGCCCACTCATCACTATGTCCTTCCCTTCCTTCCAACAAGCCATGGAGGTGGTTGCTTGAGTAAGAACAGAAGCCTGTGGAGAGGAAGTGAGTTCTAACACACACCGTGACTTGGAACCAGCAGCAGAAATCCCAAGCTCCAATCCCAGCCAGGTCCCAGCTGAGCCCAGAATCAGGTGCTTCTCAGGCACCTGCTATGTGCCAAGAACCATGCCAGGTACCACTCAGACAGGATCTGTCCATAATTCACAGCAACCCAGTGAGGTCAACAGCATTGCTGTTCTTTGAAGAAAAGGAAATAGGTCCCAGGCCACAAAGTGAGAAAGTGGCAGATTTGGATCCAAACCCAGTTCTGCCTGCCTCAATGATCTTCTAAAAGCACGCGTGTGAAAGGGCCTTGCCTTTGCTTCCCACAGCTCTCTGGTGCCCAGGGACCACAGAGTGGCATCATGAGCCTCAACCTGGCATTCAAGGCCCTCTTCAACCTCTCAGTGTGACTCTCCAGTTAACTCTCCAGCAGGGTCCCTTCTCCTCTGGCCCCATAGCTACAGGGCTGTTTACAAAGCTCTGCCTCCACAAAGCCTCCTCCAGCTCCCAGCAATGCCCTGTGCCTCTCTTCTCCCTGTCATGCTTCCATGCCACATGGGTAAACCAGAAAAAGTGGCCTTGAAGAGGGTCATTTGAGGTGGAGTCAGTCAATCCTCTGGATTCATGAAGCAACTTTGAAATTTGCTATAACTTGATGTGGTTGAGGAAACACTGGGGTTTATGTAAATATCTGATCACGGGACCTAGAACGCTTACAGGACAGAGCTACTGAACTGTTTGCCTCTGTATCCTAGCAATGGTCACGGGGGCTGACCCACAGCAAGTATTCATTGAGATTATAATGGGGACAGACGGACGGATGGATGGATGGATGGATGGGTAACACATAGATGGATGCTTGGATAGAGAGGAGGGTGACTGGAGGGATGAATAAATAGATAAATGAATAGGTACATGGATAAATGGATGGATGGATAGATTATATTCCTAGATGAATGGATGCTAAGATAGATGCTTGTATAGAGAAGACAATGACTGCATACTGTAATAAATGGATGGATGGGTGGATGGATGAGTGCCTGCATGATGGATTGATGTATGACAAATGGATGGGTGATTGACTTGATTGGAAGATGAATAAATTAATGAAGGGATGAAAGGAGGAATGAGTGAGTTACTCATGTCAATAGGCACAAAACTTCTCAGCACTGACAGCATACCGAGGCCCTCTCTACTCTCTAATCTCAACACATCCAGCCAGTACCTTGAGGAGGCACCCAGCTCCCACCCTTTACATTTCCTTCCAGGCCAGGAGAGGTCTTGCAGGCCTCTGTGGGGGAAGTACAGAAAGTATCTCAGGGAGATGGAGGACCTCCACCCAGTGTGGCTGAGCTCACATCCTGGAACCCAGGGTTGCACTCTAGGAAGAGGGAGGGCGGTCCAAGCTCCCTAGATGAGCTAAGCAGGGAGGGACTCACAGCTCTGTCTTTCCATTAGCTCAGAGCTCTTCCAAGCCTCGCCTCTCCCAGCTCCAAATTCCACTGCCCAGGATAATTGGAGCCTGAGCTTGAGCCCAATGTTGCTTCAACCCCCAAACCAAAACCGCACTGGCTTGAGTAAGAGAAGCCTCGGGATCCACATGCAGGAGCAGCAGGGGCAGGAAGAAACTTCACCAACCTCTGGAGACGGCTGAAGGCAGAGCGGATCTGAGCGAAGACTGTGGGTGTGAGTACTTGTTGGAGGCATAAGCGGCCTGACGGAAGAAGGATGATGGCACTGGCTTCTCGCTGGGTCCCACTGGACAGTGTCACATCTGCAAGTGAGACTCTCACCAGTAAACAGCTGCAGCCCACGCTCCAAGGCTCCCCAAGCCCCAGTGCTGCCCACAATGGCCAAAGCCACATCCCATCCATCCCTCAGCGCAGGCCCCTGAGGAGGGGAAGTGCACATTAATCACAGGGAGTCAGCTTCCGGGCAGCCTTGAAGACAGGCTGAAGAGCCCAGAGTTGGGAGGAAGCTCCTTCCACAGTCTCACGGGAGATCAGGACTCACGCCGTGACCCAGCACAGTCCATCGGCCAGCAACCTTCCTTCCAGCACCCAGCAGCTCCCTCAGAAACAGCTGGCCCAGCTGTGGGCCTGCAGATGAGGCAAGAAGGCTGCCATTCCTCGTGCCATCACACCTGGCCTCCCCCATTCTGAGAGGCATCAGAGAAAGCCGCCTTAGTCAGGGCTTTGAGCCCTGGTTACTTGCTTGGCCATTGGTTTCAGCAAACCGGAGACAAACTCCGGTCCAACTCCTGTCTGCACATCCTAGAAGTCTTCACACTGCGCAAAGGGTAGCCACTGAGGTCCATACCTGCCATCCTTGAGACCCACAGAAGAAAAAGCTGTGTCACTGGTTTAGTCCGAGTCACCAACAAATGGGTGTTACTGAACCAGCATGGTGTTTTAGGTCTATGCGTTTGCTTGCAGCTTCTGGTGAGACCCGCTATCCCTATTTATGCAGGGCCTTCATACTGAAGTTATCTGCATAGTCCCTGCAATCAGTCAGCATGGGCTAAGATTTACTGCAGGAACAACTAATCCCAGTCTCAGCAGTTTAACAAAGCACTTGTGCATTTCTGGCTCTGGTCTATATCAAATCAAAGTCCTATTTTCTGATCCTCACCCCTGCCTCTCTCTGAGTGTCACTCAGGGACACTCCCTGAGTGTCAAGGGCTGTGACCTAGCTTGGAGTAGCTGTGCCATCCATGTCCTACAGAGATGTACTCCATTCTGACAACAGAGGCACTAGGCCATTGAGGTTGGAGAGAGGCCAGCTAAGCCCTGACCTCAATGTAAGACCCAGAGTAAGTCGCTTATCCTCTGAAGTTCCTCAGGAAACCTGGGGAAAGACGACTGCAGATTTCTAGCTCCACATTTCCAAGGTCACCAGCACTCCTGGATCAGCCAGCAGTGAGGTGGGCTGAGCTAAGCTTGCCATCTGGGGGAGCCAGCAAGAGGCAACAGGGCATGGCCCTGAAGCAAGGCCAGCAGATTGCTGTAGCTGCTGGTTTCAAACAGGAGCCTAAAGAGAATTCTTTCTGTGGTCTGTTGGCCATTTCAGAACTTTGGAAATGGAATGATCAATTCATCAGAAAGAAATAGCAGGTGAGTATGGCGGACTTTAGGGGGCCTGTAGGGGAGAGACCCTGGCGCCTCGGGACCTGCACCATGCAGTTGACTCGGGGTGCCAGGAGAACAAGGAACTCCTCCCCTCTCTGGGGGGCTGCTGTAATCCTGCCGGTGGGCAGGCTGAGAATCAGACATCTCATGTTGTCCTGTCCCATGCCCCCCCGCCTTAGCAAGTGGGAGCCAGTTAACTACACATCTTGTGACAAAATTGGCTGTGGTATTTAGTATGAGCTCCCCATATGCAAAGATATGGACAACCATTTGGAAGTAAACAAGAGACAATATGACAGGTAGTGAAGATCCCTGTTTGTATAGCTTTGAAATTTATGCTTTCTTAAGTCCCGTTCTGTTTTGTTGTGTTTAATTTTACTCCCCTTAAAATAAAATTTAAAAAAAAAAAATATATATATATATATATATATATATATATATATGAAAGTGCTCTAAAGGATATAACTGAATGTATGTTTAAGTGTGTAAGATAGATGACCACATTACTGTTTTTGTTAGATTATTGAGCAGAACTGTTAATAGTCGCACTGTTTGAATATCTACTTTGTGTGCTTTAATTTTGTAACTTGAACAACTATTTCCAATGATGACAGTATGTAACCTATCAAGTGGCGATTTCTTAGTGTTTTTGTTTTTGTTTTGTTGTTGTTATTGTGGTTCTTTTATTTTTTTGCCTTTGGAATTCTGTATTGTTGCTACCCTTTTTCTGTTTTGTTTAGTTGTTTTTCTCTTTTGTTTTTTCTCTTTAAATAAAATTTTTTAAAAAAAGAGGCAACAGGGCAACTGGACAGGAGTGGTGGGCAGACCGCAAATACCTGCAGAGTTGAAGCAGCAGCTTACCTGTGGGCCCCTCCACAGGTAAGGGGCAGGGAACAGAGCTGGTGATTTGTAAAATGAGTCCCTACAGAGTCCCTCCCATGTGCCAGGCCTCATGCGTGCCCTTTGGCAGCGTCCATCTGACACCAGAAGGAGACAGCTGTGGCCATCAATGTCCAGTCCACTGTTGAGAGTATTCAACCCCCAGAGGACTTGATGTTTAAGAGGACAATCCAGGACTTGGTTGCCGGTCTTCCGGCTCCACAGCACCACCACTTCCCCAGGGTTGGGGACCGGGCTCTGAAGCCAAGCAGGATCCAGGATGAGACAACCCTAACCCTGACTCTAGAAATGGAGAACAGGATTCTTGGAGCAGTTCAGACCATATCTCCAAGTCAGACCTGGGCCTGGGGTTCTGTAAACTCCTGCTCAGACCCTGAAGGTGGGCCAGTCAGGGCTCATTCTCACAGAGAGCTTCCCTCCTCCCAGAAATCCCCACTCTGACCATGGCACGCTTGGAGGGTCCTCTGTGCTACTTGTGGGTTGCCTGAGACAGAGTTCACCCCCCCGAACGCATCCCACCTCCGCTCTTGGTTTTGAAATGAACATAACCAGACATTGATATAGGGGAATGAAACTCGCAACATACTATGTCTGCGAGCTCATGTTCTCTAAGATCGAAGAATGAATTTTAGGAACAATGGAGGTTAAGAGTAGAATATATTTATTGAGAGAAAGAAAGCTTCTGTCTGAGAGAGCAGAAGGGGTCCTGAGTGGGTTGTCAAGGACTCTGTCTTTTCCAGGGACTTTTATAGAGTAAAATCATGGGGTGAGACAGGTTCAAGGTGGGGAAAACTGGGAACTCACAAGGCAGTGGGCATAAACTGTGACAGAACTATGGTTAACCAGTAAGATTAATAGTTCAGGTAAAATTGATTAACTTGGGGACAAATGGGGAAACGAGTCACGTAGAAAGCGGGCATTCATTCTTAGAGAGCAGTGACTCTTCCCTAGGGGGTTGGGAGGGTGGTTCCTGGCTTCCTCAGGGTGATAGGGAACTATTTAGCATATCAGTCCTTAGGATGTGGATGCATTTGTTTGATCTTTTGTCTTGGCCCACAGCAGGAGGTGTCTGTCCCCCCTACGGTTGCAAGGTATCTGGGCTTCTGCACTGGCTCCTTTGAGGACCTAGTCCTGTCTCACTGCCTATCATATTTCTAACTAACTCAGCTGCCTGCAACAAAATGAAGAGAGATGACACTTCATAGGCCAGTGGCTGAGAGGGTCTCCAAAGCTCCTGCCCTCTCCAGCCTTCTCTCCCAACTCCAGCCTCCAGATTGCCAAACACATCTCCCACACTGGAGATCATCCCCTGAGGAGATGCACTGCCAGAAAACACTAGACCCCAAGGCTGTCACAACTCCTGTCTGCCTGGCTGCAGAATCGCCCGACTGCTGGGACTCGCTTCCTTACTGCTGCTACACACTTCCACTCTGATTTGCCCTGAACTTGGGCCCAGCCTCTGACCTTGAACCAGTCTCCCCACCTTGTAGGCCTGGTGTTGAATAGAAGAATGATCCCTAAATATGTCACCTTCCAACTGGCATGGCCATCCTCTAGATGAGGGAGAGGGGTAGGCAAGGCCAGGGACACTGGCTGAGGCAGGATAGAGAGCAGACCCCGCGCTAGCCCCCGTGCCCATTTCATCAGTGTCTGCTTTGTCTGGAACTCACAGCAAGCAGGTGAGTTCATTTTCCATTAGGAACAATTATCTCTTCATTTGCATATGCTAAATGTGACATTTAAAGGAGCAGTTCCTCCCCACTCCAAACAGGATGAAAGTCCGATGACAGGCAGACAACCTGCAGTTTGGGGCAGAGGTGTAATTGGCTCTTATTAAAGGGAGATGCCAGGAGATAGAGGTTTTTAAATGCAAATGATAGTATTGCTCCTTCCTGTGGCTGAATGGGAGTAACAAGGGCCAGGCTGCTTGGCTTCACATTTGGGTAGGACAGGCCTCCTGGCCCCCAAAAAAGACAGGAGAGCTGGGCACTCACCTGGGGAAACAGGACAAAGCTGCACATCAGTCCCAGCAGCCTCATCTCCTGCCTGGGCCTGCCCGACAATGCCCAGTGCCCCTCCCTCCCCCACTGAGTCACCCACCTGAAGCAGAATCTAGCAGTACTCTCCACCCCGGCTCAGAACCCCCACCCACAGCTTCAGTCCTGGTGTTGCCAAATCTCAATAGAGACACTCAGCCAGGAGACTCTAAATGCCCCATCCCCCACACCCCACTGGGTCTTTGTCACGCCCATTGCCTGAGACGTCCCTCCCCTCCCCCCCACTGGCATCTCAAACCAGTTCAGAATGCACCTCCTTAGTGAAGGCTGCCCTCACAGCCCAGACTGAACTACTGCTGGCCACTTCATCCACAGGATGGGCGTCCCCGATGAAGCTAGAAGTCCCTGGAAGCAGAAGTCCTGACTCATCTCTGTCTGTCAGCATCTGCTCACAGATGGCTCACCAAAGGAGGCCAGAAGGCCTGGTGGATGCCTGGAAGGAAGCTGGGGTGGATGGGTGGCTGGGTGGGTGGGTGGATGGATGGATAGATGGATGGATGCCTTGGTGTACTCTGCCTGTAAGGCTACCCCCTGAACTTTCCTTAACACCAACTTCTAGAAGACCCCGTTTTCAGATGGTTAAAAGGCAAAGCTGGTTAGGATAGAGACTCCACCTCCAACTCAGTGAGAGACCTGGGAAAAACAGGAACTAGACCACCATTCCTGAGTCTACCCTTAAGTTGATTGCCATAGCTCAGCACTGAAGACCTCCACCATGATGGAATTTTCTTCCTGGCTACCTCACTCACATGATCACAGGTCCTGAAGTGGCCCTGACCATTCAGACCTCTTCAGATTCAACCAGAGTCTGAGACTGACTGTGAAAATCACATCCCTTCTCACCCGACTACTCCAGAAGCTTACAAATGGAATGGGGGGCATGTCCTCAGCCCAGCTCTGCACCTTACAAACTACAGATCTGCTGGGCTTGATCCCCAGAAAGCAAGTACCTGTTCATTGCTCTGGACATCTAGGGCTGTCCTTTACTTTGGGAAATCCTAGGAGAGGGGGGAAAAGCAGAAGACAGGAAGACCCCTGGACCTGGGGCAGATGAGAAGCACCTGTCTTGCTCATTTTTCCCTGAGCAGAAATGGGGGTGACTAGGCAGCAGCCAGCACGCCCCTCCCCTCACCTGCTCTTGCTCCTCCTTGGTCCCCAGCGGACTGGAACAGTTTGTGTCAGTGCCCTCCCTGGCTTGCAAACAGCCATTCGCCACTCTACTCGGCTCCAACATGAATGTAGCCAGACAGGCAGCACTATCCTCTACTCTGCCACCTCAGCCAATACTGTTGCATTTTTGAAGCAGAAAAAAGGTATCCTGGAATGGCTGAGCTCAGGAGGAGAGGGATCTGCATGCCCAACATTCACAGTAGGCTTTCAGTCCTGCCTCTCACTGACACAGACCTGCAGCTGCTAAATAGACAGCGCTCCACAGCAGCTTCTTGGGCTTTAATCTAGGAGGGCTCCCTCTTGGGTGCTGGGCCCACTGCCCTGCAGCACAGGCCCTGTTACAATAAAGACGCACTTTAGTGTTCTTGCAGATATGTTCATGATTTATTTCTTGGGTACTGTGGGCTCCAAAAGTCCAGTGAATTTCTTTGGGATTGTATGGGCAGGGCAGTTGCTGCCAAAGAAAGACAAAAAACAAAAACCACTCAGAGCTGTTAACACCAAAGAGCTCCAAAGGTGACCAACCAACAACCAGTACCCAATAGAGTCGATCTTCAGTGTCCAGCCCAAGTTGGCATCAGGCGGTGACAGTCAGCAGCAGTAGCATCCAGTGACTGGCTTGTGTCAGTTGGTGACTTCAAGCCTGCTAGCGGTGCTGCACTTTGCCAATCCGTGATTCCCATCTGAATTGAGCAGAAGAACCCTCGGTGGATTGGTAACAGACCCACGCTGGCCCCAGACTCTGACCCTTCCCGCCCTAGTCCTGCCTGCATGTGCTGAGTGGCATCTGCCCCCAATCATCCACCTCCCACAGCAGGGGCTCAGAAGGCAGGCAAAGCTGGACTGTGCTCCTGTTTTGCACTTGTGACCTGTAAGCCATGGGTAAGTCCCTGACCACGTCAGAGGCTTAGTTTTCTCTTCTGTAAATGGTATCCATGCAAAGCTCTGAGCAGTGAAAGGTACCCAGTCAGGCTCTCTTCCCTTCATTTCCTCCCCTGGACTTGGAGATAAGATCACAGACAGAAAGGACTCCCACTTGAGTGTGTATAGAGGAGGGACCAGGCCTGAGTCTCCCACCCCTGCTTTTTCTCCAAGCCAACCTCAGCAAACAGAAGGAGGCCAGCAGAAACCACAGGTGCTTCTGCTCCCCAGACACCCGCAGGGGCACATTCCACACAAGCAGGTGGTAGGGCAAATGTAGAGAGCAGAACAGGCATCCAAGACAAAAACCCTTGGCTTGCTGTTGACCAACAAACTCGCTTGCCACCCAACAAGACAGGAAAGCTCAGAACCAAAGGGGCTGCCCAAAGGTTTTGCACTTGACCACGCCTTCAAATCACCTGAGATAAGATGAACTCAGCACTCCCAGTGCCTGCTCTTACTCCTGCCCAACTCAGCCACCTGGAGAAGGAGCTGGACGTCAGTGTATCTATCTTAGGATCCCCAAGTGATCCAGTGCAATTGGAAGCTTGAGAAAGAAATACTGGCTGTGGTGACTGGGCAGCTTGCCAAGATCTGACCGTGTTCAGAGCACCTTCTTATCTACCGCCCTGCTTCATCATCATCTGCTGACTGAGATGCCATACTAATGTAACCATTGTGCAGGTGGGGAAGGTGAGACCTAGCCTAGGATGTCACCAGTTCCTGAGACCATCATTGTTAAGGCTGGGACTAGACAGCCCTCTCTGCCCTCGAAGCCAGGCTCATCCAACACAGATAGAGCTACACTGGGCCCTCGGAAGTGACAAGCACCCTGACTTCCAGGGGCTTCAGGTTCTGAGTACATCCTAATCCATCCAGGGAGGAGGCTCTGGTAGCAGCAGGGGAGAGGAAGCAGGGGTCCCTGAGGAAGGGGGGGGGGCTTTGGAGGCTAGAGGCTGGCCAGTGTACTGAACCAGCTCATGTCTTGGCCCCAGGACTTCTCCCTGTCTGACTTCATCCTGTGCCATGGGGTGGGGGTCTGAGTCCTGATCTGAGATGATGGGGTCCAGACATGGCCTCTTAATCTCTTTCCTGACATCTCTGTGATAGCAAAGGCAGCAGCTTAAGTGGAACATTTAATGGGGATTTGAGCTTCTTCCTCCAGATGTATGTGGAAACACGGGCATCCATGGAAAGCCCAAGATACCATTGGCAGGGAAATCAGAGGTGCCCCCGGCAGCTCCAGGGGCTCCCCCATCCCTCCCAACATCCGCGTGTCAGCTCCCAGCTCATCTACTTCAGAGGGCTTAGAACAAACAGAGAGACCAACCAAGTTGTACAGCATGGAAAACTGGTGGTAACAATGATCCTTGTCCCCAAGAAGTTGTAAGTCTGGGATTAAATAAAGTCCTTGTGAACTGTGAGACCTTGGGCACATTATTTTATCTCCCTGGGCCCCAGGTAACCAATCTTTAAAATGGGCACATAATTCTGATTTACAGACTGTGGCGCTAGGATTAAATTCATTAAATCAATCAATCACATAAAATCAATAGGACAGTATCTGGCTTTTCCTAAGGGCCAGACACACTCCTGGCTCCTGGCTCAGGGCCTGCCATGCACAGTGGTTCCTGGAGAAATGGCTGCCTCTTCTCTCTCCCTGTCCAGGCATTTTCGGGATGTGGCTGGACCGCCGGGCAGTCAGCTGCCTTTCCCTGATGTCTAGGGCTGATTCTGAGCCAGCTCCTTAAAAAATTGGAAACTTCACCCACTTTCTCTTCTGTGTTTTCATGAGAGATTGCAGAGCAGAGGCGCTGACCTTGGGCAACCTTGCCCTGCAATATCTTCCAAAAGGCAGAACGCCATAAATCACTGCAGGAGCTCTCAGAACCCACACACCCGCTAATCTTCCATTCTCCCTCCTGCGACCCAGGCCCACCTCAGCAGCTAGCCTCTTCCTCCCAGTTTTACTTTCTTTGGAAGGGGGAGCAGTGGAAACTAGACACCCCACAACAGTGAAGAATCCTGGAGGACTGTTTGCAGAAACAGAGCACTTGAGAAGCATCCAGTTAGGTTCACAGGTCAGCA
>PVJX010011238.1:0-54242 GCA_004027295.1 Dolichotis patagonum | reverse complement strand
TGTACATATCTGTAAATATACTGGAAAACATTGAATTCTGTACTTTAAATGGGTTAATTCTCTGATATGTGAACTATATTTCAATAAAGGTACTTTTTAAAAAAGCAAAACAAAAAATGAAATGTCTAGTCTGCATAAGTCCTCCTCAGGGCACCTTGCAACAACCATGTCCTGAAATATTGTTTCCAAGTTATACATCAGTCATGAAAGCAATTCCATGCATCATATTGAGAAGCTTTAAAAACTGAAATAGAATGAAGGATAAAATATGAGAGTTCAGGCATTATGGTAGCCATTGTTAATTTCCTATTGTCTTGCTTTGAAGTTCTGTGTTGTGTTCACTGTTTTGTTTTGATTGACTCTATTCTGTTTTGTTTTGTTTTGTTTTGTTTGGTCTTATCTTCTTCTTCAAAAAAAAATACATATATATCAGAGTTAATTGTCAATAGTAAATGTGGCTTTAATTTTGAGTTGATATATATGTACAGGGTCACAGAACACTAATGCAAAAACATGTGACAGGCATTTGGTGAAAAGTCCCCAGGCAAGCAACCTACTTCCACATATGTCTGATAAGTCTGAGTAACTCTGTTACACAACACCAGACATTTTGAAGGCTGCCAATTTACTCACCAATGCCCAGCATCAAAGATGACATCTGATTGTCCTTGTATTGCCTCCAGAGCTAACACTCTTGGCATATGACACAGCAGACCAGACTCTGCCATCAGTATTAATGATGGGCAGACACATTTTTATTAGTCATTCTACCAGTTCCTCTTCTTGCATGCTAGGGCATGATGGGGGTTTTATGCCTGTGAACTGAGGAAACTGGACTCTCAGAACAGAGTTGCTCCTAGGAAGTCCTTTATTTTATTCAGTCTCATCTCTTTATTTTATTGATTTGATAAATATCTTTCGGCTGCCCATTCTGTGCCGGTAGCTCTGGACATATACTGGTGAGCCACACAGACCTGCCCACTGTCCTTCCAAAGCCCAAAGGGCCCAAAGGGGTCCCTTATCACTGTATCCAGTTGTCAGGAGATAGAGACAGCCCCAAGCTCTCTGCAGAACTCACAAGCACTTGCTCTGGGAAATGACCTCAGGTAAACTATTCACCCTAATGCACTGGGGAGTGTTTGCTCAGAAGTTAGGTTTTCTGCTCCACTAAAAATCATGATCTTAGAACTAGAAAGACCTTTAAAGAACTCCCTGCTTACTGACAAGGAAACTCAGGACTTCAGAGGTAGTATTTTCCGCTCACAGACACTACCTTCTAGGAACACGCCTCCAGCACTGCCACCCCAACCCAACACTGCCTTATAATGAAGCTGCATGTGGTCTATTCTTTAAGAGGAATTCTTAGATCCTGAACTTTCCAGATAGGCGGTGATTCAAAATATTCAAGCTGCAACCAATATCGAAAGAACTAAAGCCACATTTGGATCTTACAGGAGGGTTTTCAATAATACAAAGACATAGGAATGAAACCAGCAGGAGTCCCCGTTACCAGGACCATTCCCCATAGCCTCCTAATAAATCTCCTTTTTCCTTTTTGAAGTTTAAGTGCTACCTTATTGAGTGACTTTCTGATAGCCAGGACCCCCTTGAAAAACAATAGGCAAGTTTCCAGTGCCAGCACGCTCAGCTCATAGCTGCAGCAGCAATTCTTTGTTTTGCTTGATTGTTCTCTTGGTAGGCTGACTTTTGAATGTTTTCCCCCTCCCTCTATCCTCTTAAAACTCCAGCTAGCATTCTAGGGGCTTTTGGTTTAGCTTCCTCAAATCCCCAGCAGTTTCCCTAAAAGTCTGTCCCATTAAACATGAAATTCACAGAACACACACCAAGCTACTTTTTCTCTTCCCCTAATAAATCAGGTAAATTACCTCCTTTGTTTTTAAGACCATTTCAAGTTCACCTTTAACATTCTTAGCTAAGGTATTATTTATGTTGTGATGTAATCAAGATTTAATCCACTTTTCAGCACACCATTGTATCACAATCGCTCTGAATTTTTCGCCCATATTATTAAACTTGAGGAGAAAGGCAACGTTTTACTCAGACACAACACTGATCATTTCCAGACTGAGTGTGTCTCCCTGGCATTTTAACCCACCTGAGTTTATAAAACCCACTAAAATAAATAACAGTTTGGTCTGCCAAGAACTGGTCTGTGTTCATAAATGCATAGAGAAATCTGTGTTTATCTCTACTCTCTAGAAACCTAAGAGTCTTCTACAAATATGTGTATACATAGAAGAAATCATGTGAATCTCCTGGTAAATGTTTGTCTTCACACTCCTGGGGTTTGTGATACACCAGATGGTTTGGCCAAAACAGAACCATACACTCATGCATGCATAGATGCACACAGGCACACACACACGCACGCACGCACGCACGCACGCACGCACAGACATTCACACGTATTCGAGCAACATGCCTCTTTGGATTTTGTGTGCGTGTGTGTTTGACATTTTTTCCTCCTTTCATGCATGAGAAAGAATGTAGAAATACTGAGAATAATGACCAGTATGTTCTGTGTTTACTGCTGCTTTCCCTCACTAGAGATTAACTCATAAAACTTTACTCCAAGTTAAACAAACTCAGTCTCCCCTTGCAGCAGTCAAAGCTACCACTTACACCAAAGGAAATCTTGGCTTCCATCTGGGAGGCGGGAGTGGCCACCCCTGTGAAGAGAGAACAGGGTCACTCCTGCCCCCTCCGTGTTCCGCTAGACTTTCAAGGCTGGACTTTAGTCCCCAGGATACTTCATCTGCTGTTAGAATGGCAACTACAAGGATCACAGACAGAACTCTGTTTTAGAACATTAAGATCCCTTCTACTATTTTTTACATTGTCTATTGTTCCAATTACTGGGTTTTTTTTGTAGAATTCACAGGATTTTACAGCTGGTGGGCAAGAAAACACTCATGACTATGGCAGAGAACTCCAAAGACAACTGTGTTAAGATCTAGGAATTCTCTTGCCACAGAATCTTTTCAGCTTCATCTTCTTTGGGAATGATCTGATGTTGTCTTTGAAAAATCCAAATGACAGAATGTACATAAAACCAGAGTTTTGTGAGTACAATGAAGAAAGTTCTCAATGCATACTAATTCGGCTGGAAGCCCAGGCTTGAGACTGTAATTCAAAGAAGCATGTAAAAGACCTTGGGAGTGAAAATGAAAGTGTCAAGGTCATGACCTTACCAGTCTTTTTGTCTTCCTCTTTGTATTGCTTGGGTTTCACAGTCTCAGCCCTCCTGGACAACACTTTTACCTGGAAGAGGCTTAGAAAGGACTTTAACATTAGAGTGAGTATTTACAAAGATCAGTGGATACAAGACCATTGCTTCCTACTCCTAAAGGTCTGCTTATTTTCAAATGTGCCCGCCTGGAGCCATGGGTGTGTTTTTGTGTGGTCCCAGTCCCGTTTCCTGTGTCCTGGAATCCCTGGGATACTTCAGTTACAGAAATTACCATGTACTGGGTCTTTTCGGGTTGACAAGACTGCTTTCCTTTCTCTCTGAGCTGAGTTGTGTTTGTTTACATAGAAATGTAGCCTTTCTTAACATTCAGACTGTTTCAACATCCACTTAGATAGTGCCATAAAAAAACAGGAGGTTAAAAAAATTAAGAAAGAAAGCAAGAGAAGGAAAAAGAAAAATACATCTTTAGACTCTAAGAATTCACTTCAGAACCAACTTAGGAAATCAGATGCTGTTTTTCTTTTCCTCAATGAGACAATACGCCGCTTGTTCTCTCCGCCATGAGGACTACTCCAGTTTAGATCCATGGGTCACAGTGTACAAAGTATTTTTACTGTTCAAACTCTGTGCTTTCTTAAATGTTATCTTTTCAAAGGAAAATTAGATAACCCTGTGTCCCCAGACTATATCCTATTTGTTTGAATAGGAAATGCTAATATTTTTCTACATGCTCTGTATCGATGTCTGTGAAAACTTAGTTTGGTGTTTAAAACGGGCCCCTTTAAGCTCTGGGAATCTCGCTGGCTATCGTCCAAGAGTCAGAGGTTCATGGGGCTTTTAAGTAATCATCTCCATACCTATGTGAATGATCTGTATTAGTTAGCAAGAAGGAAAGTTAGACTTAATATTTCTACATCATAAACATGTCACACCATTGGGGTTTATCTTAATTTCTCTTCGCTTTATATCCACTCTATGTTACTTCCGCCTTCTACCCAACCCGGTACCAAACCAATCTCCCAAAGTTCTTGCCAATTCTACTAAACATCGTGTCTAAACTAGTCTTCGCCAGCAAGGGTCTCTGCCCCAGCCATTGGCTTCACATTCCCATTGATCAGAGTCAACACCTGTTCAATGGTAATACCGCCCCTGCCCATCCTTTCCCACGAGACCCCAGTTCTGTTCAGGCCCCTAAGGCTGACATCCTAGCATGTAGGAATTGCAGCAAAAACACTAAAACAACAGATTCCATATGTCACCAAGCCCTGTAGTGAGACCATCAACCAAGTCCTCCATACACAGCACTGACTCCGCGAATAATGAAGGGCAAAACCCAATTTCATTTCTCAATATCTTCCCTTCAGAAGCACATTTAGCCACCTTGCTTCCTTCTGTGAAAATGTGTTCCTAGAAAATCTCTCATCAAGCTTTTATTCCTTATACATATGAGACAAATAAACAACTTATGTTAAGATCTTGATACTGGGGAATCTGTTCATGAACCAGCCAAACTTTTAATTCAGATTCACTACATGCTTCAAAAAAATTACTAATCACTCCAGGCCATGGACCTTTGAAATTCCTTGGGAATAGCCAAACTCTTGAACAATAAATCTGATATGTATAAGTACCAATTCCCCACAATGAATGTATTTAATATTTACTGAAAATATATACTAATTTAAAAATCTTTAACAAAGAAACAATAAATAAATCTGCAAATACCTCTCATCTAGTTTAGTTTTAAACTGGGAGTGAGCAGATTGTTCTGTAACAGTGCATGCTTTTCTACAGTTAAGCCACTTAAAATGATGTCTGTGTAGGCAATGTAAGAAGATGGGAAATATTTAACACAGTTAAATGAAAATAAGAAGATACAAAATTGCCTTAAATTATAAATTACAAATATATTAAAAAATAGCTAAATAGTTACACTGAGGAAAAAGACTATAAAGAATTATAACAAAATACATTAGTAGCAGCTTTAGGGTATTAGATAATGGATAATTCTTTTCTGCATAATATTTTTATAAGAGTATCTTCAGAATTAATTACATCCATAAATTTTAAAAATTAATATCTAATAATAAAAGATTGAAACCTGATTGGAGTAGAACCATTCTACTTGTTTTATCATTTTTAGCCATACAGATTCTCTCTCCTAATTTAAAACCATAATTTCCTGTAAGATGAAAATGACTATAGGTTTCTGATTTATTTGGATCTTACTAATATTTTACTGGAGCTTTGCATAAATTTATTTAAATCACCTTATAAGATCAGGACAATCCTAACTTCACTAAATTAAAATTTGCCTAATACTCCTGGGTGGGCCCATTTGAGTCAGACCTAAGTACAGAATCAAAACTGATGTTACTACCTTATTCCATTATAATAATCCTGAAAAATGGCCACATACCCACTTCCCAAGTTAGAATAAGCAGATCATATTTACTATACAGCAATATATAAGCCTGAAACTTCTGCTAATGAGTGTGTACCTCCATATTCATATCCACAGCAAGGAAGGCATTGTGAGAAAAAAACAGTAATAAAATCAGACTATTAAATGCTTTTCTGTTATTCCCTCTTGGATAATCTCTTTAAAAACAATCATTCCTTTGACTTTTGACTTCTGCAAACCCCTATTTTGGGCCCAGTCTTCTCTCATCTCACATCCATCATCACACAATCAGCTACAATGAATGAAATTGTGAATTTCAGCTCCAAGGAACTTTCTTGTGAAACTTTAACTGAAAGAACTTTGGTCAGTGTGGGCCGCAGCCCCCCTCAAACAATCACCATAGATTTCCCATGTCACTACAGTCAGTTTAACATAAACCTTAGTAGAACCATGTCAGTCTTCGTTAATAAACAAGGTTCCAACATCCAAATTCAATCACATTATGAAATCCAATCCATCAAATGGCAAAACCATAACACAGAAAGTTCACATAATTAGAATATTAAACAAATGTCACTCAGCTGTAATGCTTTCAATCCCACAAGAGCAAATGACCCCTTAATATGGAAAGGAGCCCAATTTACTTGGCTGTAGGGTTTTGTCCACCTAAGGCTCTCCATTCTCCATCCACTGCCACCCCAAGACAGACCTAAGAGCAGAACTGTAGAAGATAGCCCTGAGTTAAAAAAGGAAAGTAGTGAAACCCATAAAATTCAAGCCAGAATTTTAACATTTGGCTAGTTGTCCCATTTTATTCACCAGGTACTGAAATTCCTCGTGGGTGTCAGAACCTAAGATTGCAGAATGGGACTAGAACCCTCCACAAAAGCCTTGGTTTGCATACCCATGTACATAGCAGCATTTTCACAATAGCTAAAAGGTGGAAACAACTCAAATGTCCATTGTCAGATGAATGGGTAAACAAAACATGGTCTACATGTACAACGTAATATTGTTCAGCCAGAAAAAAGAATAAAGTTCTGATTTATTTGCTAACATTGCACAGGGGTTTTGCACAAATCTATTTAAACCTAAGTTAAACTACCTTATGAGACTAAGACAAACCTAACATCATTAAATTATGAACTTGTTAAAGCCTCTTGGTTTAAGTCCAGTTTGGTTCCGATCTAAGCTAAGTACAGAGGTAAAAATCATGTTGACACCTTTTTAGGTGCAACAACATACACAAACCTTGGGACTTTACACTAAAAAACAAGCAAGATGAAAAATACAAATATTGTATGATTCTACTTACATGAAAAACCTAGAAAAAGCTAATTCATACAGAAATAAAACAGACTAGAGGTTACCAGGACGTGGCAGGAGGTACAAGGGAGAGTTTTTGATGGATATGGAATTTGTGACACAAAAGTTCTGGAAATTGATAGTGTTAACATTTATACAACACTGTGAATGTGCCAAATACCATCTAATTTTACATGTAAAATAACATATATACATATACTAGCAATAAAAATTAGAAAAATAAGCTTGAAAGATTACCCATTTAGGATGAAAATAATTGAATGCAATTCAAGCAATGCCATATGGTACATTTCTATCCTTTGGCAATGTGTCTCTCATTTTTTGCAATCTTCATTAGCAGAACTTCTTCCAGATCCCTATAGAATCTCTTATATTGCAACTGAAATGATTGAAAAGCACAAAACCAGTATCATAGACTAAATTGTCCAACTTGGGCACCAGAATGAGGACACCCCTGTTTCCATTTTATCTTCTAAAGCTCATTGGCCTCTATTTCAGGACTTCAAAATTATAAATCACTTATCTGTTGCTACAAAGAAAGAATATGTGTTCCTAATTTAAGTTTTATTTTTCTGCTTTCCACATAGCCAAACCTCACAAAATGAAGGCACTCTGCCATGTACAGATCACATGCTCAGTAAGCAATTTTTCATCTTCATTAAAAGCAATTTATTATTCACATATCTGATTTCGGCAAAGGCAGTAATCATACAGAAGGAAATACAAAAACAACCAAATGAGGAGAGCTGGTTTTGTTGCTGGAAGAAATACATAGCAAATGATAATTCTTTAGTAGTAAAATATTTAAGAAGAAAATAAGAGAAGCTGGACAGGAGCAGGGGCTAGGATTTTTTTTAAGGAGATCAGTGATGATCCACAAGGATCAGAAAGGGTACGAATTTAAGGATTACTTTCCAAATCTGTCTCTCACAACTCTTCAGGAATGACAAAGTGTTAGCTAATAAAAGAGCACTGGACTCGTTGACATGGGAAGGTTTTCATGTCTGGTTCTCACTTGCTGAAACATGAGTGTTAGAACTCAACATGCTTATGTACTCAGACTTTCACAAGAATGTCTTTTCCAAGGTCAGTTTTAACACTTGAAGTTGGACCTCCACAGCATTTTCCAAAGTGTTCTCTGGGGCATTTGATTCCTAAAAGATACCCCTCAAGGTAAGTGTTCTGTAGTCAGTTAATTTGGGAAACTCTGCTAAACAAAATCTTCCACATGAAGATTTACTTTACCCTTGGGTATTTTAACATTTCCCTTCCTGTAGGGATACCAACCACGCCTCACCTCCGCTATTCTTCCATGTAGGGGGCAGGGTACTTCCAGTCCCAGTGGTACACACGACCAGGTCACTCACCTTAGCCAGTGACATGTGAACATATATATCATACATCGCATCCAAGTAGAAGCTTCTAACATGCTTGAAGAGTTTGTCCAACCTTAATGCTGGCCCTTAACAATGGGTGGAGTAACTCCAATGGAGGCTGTTCCTTCTTCCTAGGTCTTAGAATAAAAAGGAAAGTGGAGTCCAGCAGAGCTTAATTGTGCCAGGGCAAACCTACAGATCTGGAAGCAAGGAGTACTGGTAGAAGAGGCTTTCAGCCCTGAATGATAATGAAACACTTACTATTCCTGAGGGCACTACTAGAAAATAAGATTCATCCAAATCCAGAGACAACTAGAGAAACTTTCGTGAAATGACCGGTGGTGAGCATTTCACTATGTAGCTGTGGGTTTAAGATTAAAATAAGCATGTGAACATAGATAGATAACTATGTAAATGCTGTAGTTCTCACATAGTAAATGGGTTGTGTTGTTCAGAGCAAGGATTCTAACTACAAAGAAAAGAAATATAAAAATGAAACGAAAAACCAAGGAAGTTCATTAAGGGGTTGGGTTTGAATTAGAAGTGTATCAATATAAACACATAATGCCATTAAATTTTTTTAATCTTTTAAAATTTTCAAAGCAAATATACTCTAGTTAACTGTGAGTATATCTAGCTCCCCAGTTTTGGCTTCTAAATGCCATTCCCAGCTAAAATGAGCCATGGTTCCTTAGCAATAAAAACAACTGATTCCTCTACTGGGGTCAGGAAGGGAAAGGATGAATCTGGAACATGATACAGTACCAGAAAGTAAGGAAATGCTCACAAAAAAAATGGCAAAAGGACACAAGAGCTAACTTGAAAGGGTTATCACTGGCAAAACCTGGGGCAATTTGAACATGAGAATAAATGGATTACAAGTCACTTAATAAAATTGAAATCTTCAAGGAAAGGACAAAAAAGAGAGAAAAGAGAAGCCCCCTCCTTAAAGGGGAATGCAAACTAATCTATTTGAAAAGATTGGATCTGGCTTGGATTAAACCTCCACTCACACTCCTAGTCAAGTCACAATCTGCACATTTGTAAGCACTGACCCTGGACAGCAGGAAGAAGCAGATTTCACAACAGTAGTTTTTAAGGTAAGAGGAGACAAGTAAAATAAATAAATACAGAAAAAAATTAAAATAGAGCAGTGAAATAACCAGAGGGAAAATAATCAGACCAAGTGACAGGAACACTGACAACAGAGAAGAGAGCCAGTCACAAAGGAACTGAGGAGAGCCCTTCAATTCAGGAGCCCCCCAAGTCAGAGAGCAGAGACTACAATGAAACAGCATGAATAGCCATCACTTTCCCTCTTTTATCAGTACAGGCATCAATCATCAATTGCAAAGGTCTTTTCTACAGCTTCTGGATGCATCCTCAGAATCTTTCTCAACACAGCAATCCACTGGAGTTTCATTTGAGGCAAAGAACATCTTCTCCATGTGTGAAAGTTTTGAGGTGTAAAGGTAGAAAGTGCGAAAGATGAGAAGTGGGGGGACTTGGGCTGGGTCTCAATTCAGCACCCAGGTTAATGACAGATCTAGAGACAGTTACAGTAAAAGACTATGGAACATTTTAGAGTTGTTCACCCAAATAGCTACAAAATTCTGACAGTTATAGTGACCTGGTGCTTTAAAGGTTAATTCCTTCCCAACTATAAACAATTCTCTACACAGTTCAGAAAGCTGGAATTTAACTACAGAATGCCAGGACAAGCAAGTCCCAACTTTTACTAAATCTACCTGTGGCACTGGGAAATTTTACAGTCATCTCTAAACTAAGCGCCAACCAAAAGTTTGTGTTCAACTTTTATACTTCCTTTTAAGAATCAGCAGTTTAGAGTGTGAGGGCTCCAAGGGAAATAAAATTCTACCATTTTTCCCATGATCCCTAAAGTCACAAAAGCTGGAACTGTTAGCTATGAAGACTAGGATTACAGGGAAATAAAATGAGAATGATGCAGAAGAGTTTTAAAGTTTTCATAGTACAAAAGGCCATAGCCCAGCTTTTCTAGGACTCAAAGCCCACACTTACTTCCACGACTTCTCTAAGAATTTCCTACAAAAGCTCCATTTGATGAATCAATATGAAAGTCACATTTAGCCTTCAAATCTTAATCTAGACTAGGGATCTACAAGCTTTTCCCAATGTTTCCCATTTTTCACATATAATGGTATCTTCAGCTACTGAACACTGCTGCTGTGGAGGTAAAGCAATGACAAACAGTACGTCCACAAATGCATTTGGTTCAATTCTAATAAAACTTTATTTACAACAGCAGGCATGGAAGTGGATTCAGGTCATGGCTACAGTGTGCTGAGTCATGGTCACAGATTACTGAGCACCGAATATAGATGACTTCCAAATTGGATTTCCAGATGCAGCTGCCAAGTTCCCTCAAGTGCACCCATGGTAGGATATCCTTCCAACTCTCCTTTGTTTCAAGATCCAAGGGCATGTTCCTGTGCTTAGAGAAGCACCACACTGCTCCAGTTCCTTATTTACAAAGTGTTATGGGGACTTCTGGGATTTAGCTTACCAGGAACCTCTTAACACAAGCAGATCCTGGAGGCTCCACTGAAAAGGCTCCTAATGCACAATTAAAATGTCATCGCTGGACATGCTTTTTTGCTCTCTGAGCTTGGGTTTCCTGGAAAAGTTCATATTTGCCTTTTCATTCCTCACCCGATGTTATGATGGCTTCAGGCCTTTAGCATGGGCCATATTTAAGTTGTCAAGAGATGTCAGCAAGTTGTGAAGGACAGCCTCACACTGGCAGCAATTACCAGAGGGCAGTGATCAATGGGAGTCTTTTGTTAGCAGTGCCAGATCACCGTTAACTCCGGGAGTGTGTCCCAGTGGTTTATGCAAAAGCTGAAACAGACAAGCAGTTTCACCCTAGCTGCTCAAAAGCCACAAACCTACACTCGCCCCATTAATTATTCCTGCCCAAAAGACAAGGCTTGTTACCGCCTACCGTCTGCCGTCTGCTGGGAAGGGGCGGCCAGGGACTCACTGGGGTTCTGTTTACGGCGCCAGGAAATGCAGCCTCTTGCTTTCCTGGCTGGCGTGATTGCCCAGTTCCACTGGGACCCCTTTTATAAACAGGTAAAGGCCATGTTACAGCCTTGGGAAATGGAGAGCTTTGAAATCTTGGTCATGTTTTGCGACCCCAGTGATTACATTTATCTGACACAATGACCTGATGAATTACTCCAATGTGGAAGAGTGGCCCTTATGAATTGCTTCTGCCTTGCACTTTATAGTTTATAGTATAGTTTATAGTATACTTTCTTGCTTTAAAATCACATGCCTTGTACACAAGAACCTAGAGTCAGAAATTGAAAGCAAGGTTCACTTTGATCATTCTCCAACCCTAATTTCCATTAAAGGAATACATGTACCTAGAGTTATTCTTTAAAGGGAATTAAGTCAAAATTCCATTCTTGCTTGATGTTAACTTTTCTGGATTGGCCCACACTGTTGGCCTGCGTCCCCCCCACCCAGCACCCCACGCACAGGCAGGGCTTTGTGCTTCAGGGGCACGTGTTTTACTTTTCCTACCTCATTGACAGTCAGTGCAGGATTCAGGCCCCATTCATCTTAACCGTCTCAGGACAGCACAGAACATGAAGTGGGACTCAAGGAATACAGCTTGAGTGAACAAAGTAGCTCCTGCTACTTCCCTCTTTGAGATTCAGAGGACCATCACAAGCACAAATATTTAGCATTATGGCTATGATATTATTAGAAGGAAGGTTCCCTCCAATTAAGATCAGAAGAGGGCTAGGGGGTATTGCTCAGTGGTAGAATGGTAGAATGCATGTGAGGCCGTGAGTCTGACCCCCAACACTGCAAAAACAAAAAAAAGAGTGGAGAAACCCAAAAGTCCTTTGTTTCTTAATAATAAGAAAAATTGCAACAAAAATCAGTCAGGCTTTTCTGAAGGTTCATGAAGCACACTGGAGACAAGGAAGTCTTGATAAACTGAGTTCCAGAGAGAAACAGTCACTGCACATAGGAAAGCAGAGAACGCCATTTAGAATATGATCTAGAATCGTCATCTTTCTTGTACACATTTGGGTCTAACCTCAGAACAACACTGTGCTCTAAAGTCAGCTAAAAGCTAAAAGAGAAGCCAAAGTAACTTGGCTAAACAAGGACCCTCTAGTCTCCTCCTTGGCAGCTCCTGCAGAGGCCCTTCTGCATACTGTGTCATTTTCTCACCCTCAGAATATCTCCCAAGATTCCCGCCAAGTTCCATATGATGGAAAGCTGGCGTGCAGCCTCCATATGAGAATAGATAATGGTGAATGAGTCAGATTTCCAGTGAGACTTTCATTGAGGAAGTTTGCTTGTGAGCACTGACACTTTTCTCCCTAAGATCGGTGAGGAGCACTATTTCACAGAGGTCTCCAAGAAATGGAAAGAACATACAGCCAGGGAAATGGTTCCCATTTAAAACTTGGCTTTGTGGAGAGGTGATCATTTCCTAAGGTAAATGTTAAATATAAGAAAGGACAGCCATTTCCATCCATGACTCTATGCCATTTAACTTTATAGCCATATCTTTCCTTAAGCAGTTAAACAATTTGAAGATGAAGTGCCCGACTGTCTACTTTTCACTATGTGCAATTTGGTATTCTGTAGCTTTTTCAGCTCTTGATCTTTATTTTCATGTGAAAAATCACAGAGATTTTTAGGAGGGTATCTTGAGCCATGCAGCCATATCTGCATGGTCCAGAGATTTATGAGAGGAGAGAGAGAGATGTCTACTCCAGCAGAGTTTGTAGGAATTAGATTCTTGAACCCCTGGACTGCAGAAAGCCCTTTTGTGATGTTCTATTTGGTGCTGGATTTTGTGTAACCTGAATGGAAACTGTTTCTGACCTTGTACATACATAAAATATTTGTCCTTCTCTGGCTCAGTTTGCAAATCTATTGAATGGAAATAACATTTATTGACATCACATGTAAAGCTACAAGTTACAGTTTAAATTTTTATCTTATAATTATGAAATGGAAAATAATAAATAGCCAAAATGATAGCCAAAATGGCTAAAGAATGCAAGATATTGGAGAACAGACTTTGTTTATGTACAGAAAAGATGATTATTCCCTTTGGACTTCATGCAGTGAGGAAAAGAAAACCAGTAGAGAGAAGGAAAAAAACTTTTTAACTAATAGAAACTGGAAGAAAAACAGCAGTGACATAAAACTTTGGCAGTCTTCTTGCTTCTTGGGGACTAGTGGAATTCCCCCTGATTGGTAAACCTCACATATCAGATGCCTTTGTCTTTGAATTCTCACAAACTTAGTTTGACTTTGTAACAGATTTATTCTCCAACAGCCCTATCAGGGACAGTGGTTTTTATCTTGTTTGATTCAAAGTTTCTTATGCAAATCTAGTTTTTAAAAAATCTGAGGCTCTTATATTCAGCTAAAATTCACATAGGTACAACAATAACATCTAATACTGATCAAGCATTTTGGGGCTAAGCATTGTGTTAAGTGCTTTATATGCATTTCCTCATTTAATTTTTACGCTAACTTAACACAGTAGGTATTGCTCTGCCTATCTTACAGATGACTAAAAAAAATTGTAGAGTTTGTCTGTCTTAGCCCCCAGGAAAAAATTTAAATATAGCTTAAATATAGCTAGATCTGGTAAAGCCGTCTCCCAATGAAGTACCATGCCTGTTCTTGCTCTTTGGAAATAGAATACTGCACACAAGGATCTTCAAAATGCCTAAATGTATTTTAAACTATCATAAAGCAATGAGTGTGTGCGTGTGTGAGCACAATGTATACATGAATCCTCAGGCCTAGGAAACAGTCATTTTTATTTCTGATACAGCTTTCTACAGTTGCTGAAGACTGATGAATTGCTGCATCTCTACCCTGCTACCTGATAAGATACTAATGTCATGTGTTTACACCCCCTACACACTCATCAAACAAAAACTGCATTCCAGCAGCCACGTGCTCCTGCATTGACCCTGGGGAGGTGTCATATAAAGAGCTACCAGCTAACAGACAGGTTCGCAGTTCCTCAACTGACATTGGTAATGAATAACATATTACCCTGGGCCTGGATCCTCTCTCAGACCTATTACTGATGACCCTCTCTGTCACTGGCTGGTGTTTAATCATAGGTCTGCAGTGACATCAGAGGACTGGCGCTGGGCTTTACAGAAAGGCCTAGAGAAAGAGGTGGCTAATGCTCAGTGAAAGATTCAGAAAATAGTGGCCCAGAGACCCAACAGCCTTTAAGCACCCAGCCTCCAGGAGGAGGGACACAGATCAGGCGATAGGCTGGGCTAGAGAACCTCCCCGGTGTGCCCTGAGCTGTCTAGTCCACACAGGCTTGCTGCAGAAAACTTCAGTATCTCATTAATCTTCCAAAAGCAACTGGACCTTCCAAACAGCCCCATCAGACTTCTAGGGTGCCTGCTCAATGGCAAAGCAGCTCAGAGAGTACTGACTATCAGGGTGTGTTTCTCTCTCTCTCCCTCTTCAACAGCAGCCTTTGAAGCCCAGGTGGCAGGCCCAGAACACCACGTGATCACAAGACATTGTCAGAAGTTATTCGGTCCTCTGTGGGACTCCATAACGACAACCCTTAAAAGATGAGTTGTGCTGCTGCACAGAGCTGCATTCATACGCATGTGTTGATTCCCTACCCAAACTTAGTGACCTGGCACCCAGCCGAAAGGAGAAAGTGGAAGGAAAGAAAATTCAGTTAAAAGTATCAGAGAAATATCACATCTCAGAATTTCTGTAAATGTAAACAGGAGCTAGTAATAATCATCCTTTTCATCCAGCATGAAAAAGAAAATATCTACATAAAGATACTTTTTCAAAATACTGTCCTGGAGTTATTTACCATTATCCAACTTTCCAAACTAATCAGTTGTACATTTGTTTATTTGTTACAGAACCAGGCACATATGGCTGCTGAAAGCAATCAGATGATGGTGGGGTATAAATAGAATCCAAAACTAAATAAAGCTAAAGAGCAAAATATATCATCAAAAAAAAAAAAAAACCTTCAGGACTCAGGCACACCTTCAAAGTCATGTTACTTTATGCTACCCATACCACTTTCCTTATTTATGTAAAACAATTTTTGTTTTCTTTTCCAGAAAGAATCCTGCCAATCGATAGAGGCAGAAATATTTATCAGGTTGTGTATCTCGAAGTCTGACATAAAATCTGTGGCCTTTGGTACAGCTGAAAAACACTCTGTCAACACCATGGAGAGAGCAAGCCCGTGGTGCTGGCCTCGACCCAAGGAGTGCAGGGGAAGGGACAAAAATTTGACTCAGGGCCAAAAATTACAAGATGAGGGAAAGTCAACTTGAGGCGAACAAACCTTTTCCATCGAGTCTGTTTAATATCTCATGTAAGCATCCAAACCACAAGTCGGTCAGAGCTAAGGTGAAAAGACAAGTTTTTCTCCCTTTTGGAAAGCTGCGTTGCTTAAGCTCCTATGAATACATCAATTATATCAGACCTGAGAGCATCTGTCAGTGCAATGTTAAAAGGTTCACTATTTTACAGACTGCCCACGTCAGAAACAAAATACCCCCTCAAGCTTTCTGCCCTCAAATTGCTCAAGCCAAAGAGGTAGAGAGAAAAAAAGAAGTGTAAACTCTCCAGGATTGAGCGAGAGAAGAGCCGCAGGTTTGAAGTAAGCTTGAATTCACAGTAATCTGCTTAAGAAAATCTCCCCCGGCACTGTGTGCCTTCAAATTCTTCAACAAGTCAGGAAAAATGACTCTTTTGTGACAGAAAAGGCCAGGCCAAAGAGAAGGCTGCCCAAGGGTCCCCTCCCCTGCCAGGCAGACCGTGCTGGAGGTTTGGAAGCCAAACTTAGTAGTAAGACGTCGGCCTGAAATACCCACTCCTCAGCTTCTCCTTCAAGATCCAGTTCTGAGAGTCTTAGATAAGAAATCTACAACATCTGGACACTATGGTGAATGAGGATTGGGTAAAGAGATGCAAGCTGAGGTCTGAGACAACCCACAGGCCTTTCCATATAGATAGGAAAAAATTAACCACAGTTCATCTTTTGTAGCTTCCAATGGGCCTGATTACTGCCTGACGATCATGAGTCCACGTGGTCACCCTCAGCCTTAACCCTGTCATTATTAGTCATCATGTGTTCTTTCCAGAATTCCTCTACCTTGCTTCTCCTTGCAGTATCAGTCCCCTGTTTCCACTACTTTCAGTTGCTTACATTGGCCATCCAGCCTGAAATGGGAGAGTACAAATCCTTCATGCTCTACGCATAGCCAACATTCCACAAGATTTATGTCATGAAAGCCTGTGAAAATGACAAATGGTGGGAAAGAGGGCCAAAAGGGGAAGTAAAAATAAATCCATATATGATTTCACCAAGGGTGGCCCAGTACCTGTACTTAAAGGGTGATGTGATATTGTAGCAGGCATGGATTTAACAAGAGAAATAAAATGCTACATGAGATTCTTTACAATGTTCTTGCGTTCAATCCAAATATCTCTTTAGAAAAGTTTACTTTTTACTTAAATCTTAGTTCAAATATGTCAGAGTGGTAACCAAACATCTGATTTGATTGGATTAGTAATCATGTAGAGAGAAGGGAGACTTTCTTAGATATTTTCTCTAAAAATTAAGCAGGGGTTCTGTTTGCCTAGGGTGATTACAGTATTGGAAAGAAAGCCCCAATATGAGGCACAAAGTTGGTCACAGTATAGAATCTATAGTGTCTTTTTGTCCTGTGGATTACATTTAGTAAGGTTACTGCAACCCTTATCCTCCCAAAAGTCATCAGCTTCAGTAAACTCCAGCTCATCTACATGACGGTAAAACTATTCTTTTTTATTTTTTTTACCATGTAACAATGTCTTTTATTATGGATATGTTTTTCAAATTATTTCTTCCATTTTCCCAAATACAGGCAAAAATATGTGTGCTAACATATTGGAATTGGTAAACTTAATTATATCCCAGAGAAGGAAACATTCTCTTCAAAACATGCTACACCAAGGGATCAATTCACTGGCCAATCTCCCAGAACATGGACATGAACATGACAAGCATGTGGCCCATCTGTGACTTTATTTACCACCATTCGATAACCCTTCATCAGGCCCAGGTGACCAGCACATTTCCTGCCAACGTCCAAGAAGATCTCTATAATCACCTTACACTACAGAAATCAGGGCTATATGTTTCTTTGGTATCACCAGAAAATGGTTGGTGCTTAAAGACAAATATCATGGAAAGCAAGACACCAGTCATTCTCAGTAATAATGACTTTGGTTGTGACGTCCGTGCAGTTCATGTTCCAAAAGACCATGGCCACCAGGCCAAGTGGCCTGAGTCTTGACGACCGCATTCACTGGCTTTGCCTTTCTCCCTCTCAGTAGTCAGGGGAGGGGCTGAGAGAGAGACACCAGAAATTATTCTTGCAAAGAGTTTTTAACAGCATAAAGATGCTTGTGACGTAATGTTAAATGAATAAGAGCAAGAGATACAAGGGCATTTGCAATGTAATCACAGCCATGAAAACAATCTGCATATAAGGACAGCAATGTGCCAAAATTTTGAATAGTGATTATCTACAGATGGGGGATGAGAGGTGATTTTATTTGTTCTACATTTTGTGTTGTCTCAAGTGTTTTATTAATGAGTATGGATTATTTTTATTACTATAAACAAATATTTTGAAATAAAATGAAATCTCTCAGAACCATCATTACTCACCTCTTGGAAGCACCAGATTTCCCTTCACCCATGGCTTGAGGCCCAGGACTCCCCTTTTCAGAGCTATAATGGTACTGCTGAAAATACATTTGTGAGCCAGGCTACAGGTGTGCACACCGTAATCCCAGCACTGTGGGGTTTCAGGTAGAAGGATCGCAAGTTTTAGCACACTCTGGGCAACTTAGCAACTTAGTGAGACCCTGTCTCAATATTTAAAAAACAAGAAAGGGCTGGAGATATAGTTCAGTGTGAAAGCTTTGGATTGAATCCTCAGTACCCCCACATATGCAGGCTCACTCTGATATTTAAATTGATCTCAGTGGGAATGTGGGAGAATCTGTTACTGACTTTGCACATGAACTGAACTGCTTAGAACTGGTACGATCCAGACCATTGCTATTAGAACCTCAGTAACAGTTCTGTGACACCCACTGGCCATAGTGGTTGCTGAGCACTTGAAAGTGGTTTAATCTAAACTGAGATTTTTCATTGGTGTAAAGTGTACAGCAGATATTGAAGATACGGGAAGAAAGATTGTAAAACGTCTCATTAATAACTCTGCACTAATCTTTCATGAAAACAATTATTTTGGAAATATTACAAACTTTCAAATTATAAAAATAATTTCCCCTATTTCCTTTTACTTTTTTAAAATGTGGTCTGCAGAAAATGTAAAATTACCTACGTAGCAGATTTTATACTTCTATTAGAGAAGAAAAATAACTTCAGAACTGATTCCAGTATCCATCTCCTAATCTTTAAAAAAAAAAATACAGATCCAAATATTCATAGACTGTTTGACCACATCCATGGCTCCCACAAAATACACTGCCCCATTCCTATTCCAAGTCAGAGAGCTTCAATTGTTTACAAACAAGGATGAACCGAGCCCCATTCAAGGGTAGCAGCACTTACCCACTCTACCAAAGGTCACACCTTGCCCTTCTTCAGACTGACATGGCCCATATATCTCAGAACTCCCTAACACCCCAACCTCTGCCTCTGTCCTCGTGAACTCGCGCTCACATCTGTATAACGCTTCATTCAAAGGAAACCGTCCCCATTTGGGACAGCCTCAAGTATTCTTAGCTCCCAAAAGGCCATGCCAAGGGCTTCTTCCATGTAGTTGTAGGATATGTCTCAAAAGACCCTGGTTTTGCTCGTTGAAAAGACAGGGGAAATACGAAAGGAAGGATTATGTCTGCTGAAACAGCCAAACTAAACTCTGAGAGGCAGATGCTTCAGAGCATGACTCAGGTCCACATGATGTTTTTCAGGGATGATGTTTGCACAGGGATGGAGAGAAGCCCGCCGAAGCTCTCTGGCCAGCGTCTGCCCCAAAGCTGGGGGCCATCCCACCTCACGACAGACCTGTTCATAGAGTTCCTTTTGTTCCTGAGCCACATCCTCTCTGCAGCAGCCATGCAAATAAATAAAGCCCATATCATCACCATGACATGGCAGAGGGCACATTTTTTGCAGTGGATGGGGGTTAAGGGCAATTTTTTACAGACCAGGGAAGCTACCAACTCTGCAGTTACTATGTCAAAGTTCATGAGACCAAATGGTTTATAATTCACAATTATTCCCTCAAAGACAAGTAATGCAGGACCGGTGCTGATGGCTTTCATATTTTAATAATCTTCCTAAGTTCTTTTTAATTGACCTTAGTAGAGTCTATGAAAAATCTTCATAAAAATAAATTCTTTCATCACAGAGGAGTAACTTAATTCAAGTTTTTCATCAAGGATAAGAACCCAAAATCTTGACTCTCTGTGCCATCCTACTGAGTTATCCTCATTATTCTTTCTGAAATTTTTTTGGCAATTGGCTTACAAGTTAAAACATTATAGGAAATAAAACCATTAAAAATAAAAAGATAAAGATCATATTTGTTTGATTTTTACATACTTATTATCAGGACAGAATTTAAGAACCAAAAATTATATATTGTGACTTTTAAAAATATGCCTCTCCAACCCCTTATTTCATCAAAGAATGTCACAAAGTATGACTTTGTAAGACAACTTAAATGACAAAATTGGGAGTGATTGGCAGCACCCAAGGAAGAATCAAATTTGAAAGAATTTGGTTAGCTTTAAAATGCCACCCAACTAATTATGGTCATTATGCCTCCTTCCCAGTGGCAATAAAGTAAAAATGCCAAGCTGGTCTGCAAATTTTCCATATATATATATATATATATATATATATATATATGTAACTAAAACATGCACATATGTACACAAACACGTCCTGTGAAACCAGATTTTGGCGTTCAGCTAAGGCTTGCAAAGCTTTCACTCCGAAGCAAATATTTACTGCAGAGTTGGAAAGTTTTCCTACAGGAGAACCAAAATGGAAGCGTTTACACACGCTGTGAGTACTTTATGTGTGCAGGACCACAAGGATGATATAGCTTAATAAAAACATTTATGGATTTTGAAAGCAAACACAATCCAAGAGCCTTGCACATGTGGGAAAAGATGGTATTTCAGCCTAACACGTTTTCTCGTGAAAACCATCAACCATCTCCTTTGGCTGATGCAGTGAACAAAGCCCAGTTTCCTCTGGAGCCCAGCTAATCCGTACTGTAAAACACACCACGGAGGAAGCAAATGAAAGAACAATGTAACACTGCTTGGAAACAGGGCCAGGGACCTGGCTCTTCTTTTTACCAGCACAGGGAAACTTCCCAAGGCAGACAAGGGTCAGAGTTGCTGCTCTATGGAGAAACGGGACCCTTCTTCCCTCTGTAACGCGGGTCTCTCTCTCTCTCTCTCTCTCTCTCTCTCTGTGTGTGTGTGTGTGTGTGTGTGTGTGTGTGTCTGTGCATTCACTATTCCAAAATAAATCAAATCGTTAGAAAAAAAACTCCATGATTTTCGTGCTTTTAGGCTCTCGTCTCTTCTGCTTTGTGCCACATCCTGGGAGCCCACCATTGTGCCCAAGCTCAGGACCAAAGTTTTGCATTTCGAGGGAGCATTCTGCACATTTGTTTGCTCCACTTTGCTCGGTTCTGGGTCTTCAGCACATGCTTTCCTCCTCTTCATTTTTGGGCTTCTTCCTCCACGAACTCAGGATGGATTTCTCTATGTTAGCCCTGAAGATCAAATGAGAATCATAGAAGAAGCCACTTTGTGCGAGTCACCTAACTAGAAAAGGGAACCTCCCCGATTGCACAAACTTCTGGAAAGACCCTAGGAGCTTGCTCTGCTCTATCGTTGGGCTGTATCGCCCTCTGGTGGCTATTTTGAAATCAAACCAGCCGGGCCTCAGCTCATCGAAGGTCCAGAAGTCTTGGTTGGGGGTCTAGGGCTGCTCCATGGGACAAGCTGGTGCCACTGCGGACAGGAAGTGCGGGGGCTGGGAGAACGAGGGATAAACACAGAAGTCAAGGAGACTTCTGAAAACACATTGGGCGAAGAGGGCTCGGGCTTCTCTGCCCCACACAAAAGAACATTAGAAGCGGACAAAAATGCAGATCCTGAAGCAGGCCTCGCGTTTTACAGACTAGAAACAGACCCAGAGGACGTGTGACCTCCCACATGTTCTGGTCTTGTAGGACGAACCTCCCCAGCCCATTCTGAATGCCAGAGTTTGGGGGTCCACGCCCCCCGGAAAAGACTGAGGCGTCGGCCTTAGCTGTTAGGAGAGGCAAAGGAGTTGTCTGGGGAGGGGTCCTCGCCTCTGTTGTCCCCGCTCCACGCTGGGCCCCGGGGACCGAGGCCAGCAGCCCACCGGCCCGGTGGACCTCGCTGCCCAGACGCGGAGCCGGCCCGCGGGGCGCCCCGGGCTGCGGGGGAGCGCGGCGCGCTTGACCGAGGGTTCACGGCGTGGAGCCCGCGCCTCCTGGCCCGGGGCGGCGCGTCCGGCTGCGGCCGCCGGCCTGGGGTGGCCTCGGCTCGGGGTTGTGTTCTCCCGGCCGGGAGGCTGCTTTACGGGCCAGCCCGAGTCTTGCGAAATCACTGCGGCGGAGAAACCCACTCCCAGGGCTCAGGCTGGAAGAGGCTGTAGCTGGGGAGGGGGCCGCGTCCTGCCTCGACCTCCCGGTCCGCCGCACGGTGCGCAGAGCCCACGCCGGCCACGGCGCCTGCCCCGGAGCCGGTCCCCCGCCGGCTCTCCCGCTGCAGACCGAGTCTAGGGCGCCGGCGGTGTCCCTCTCCTGGCCGTCCGCAGGCCTGCCGCCCAGACCCCTGGCGCAGAGATCCACCGCGCCCGGCGCCCCAGATTCGCACCTTTGGGGCCGCCCTTATCCGAGTGATGCCAAAGAAATGCAAGCGCAGAGCTGAGGGAACCGAGCTGCTAGCTCCCCGGGTCCTCGTGGAAACCTGGAGCGCCCGCAGGCCACATCTCCATCTGTTTAAACACGTTTTTGGCCCTTATCTGCAGCGCAGAAAACAAACATTAGAAAAAAGATAGCGCTTGGAAATTTAAGGTTCTCGTCTAAAAGGCCTGTTCGTGAGTTCTGTCACCCTCTTACCACCTAAGGGAAATAAACGCTCCCTAAAATTCTTGCCTTATGGGCTCAACTTGTGCACATTTTGCTTCGGGAGGGGAAAAGCAAAGGAACGTACTAACAATGCAATAAAATAAGAAACCTAAGGTTTCAACTTGAGCTAAGAAATCTGACGTGGTGATCCTAAACTAAAAATAACGTTATTTCATTTTCTGGTCTAAATGTGACAGAGTAGAGTTAGTTTTCTTACAGCTCGTGATCACTGGAAACGGGAGCTGGTGAAAATGTGCAGATTCGTGCTCTACAAATGCCAGTGGTCTGGTGCTAGCCTACAAAACCCACAATTAGGATGCCAAGGCAAGGTGTGAGACAGTGCGTTCACGAAGGCATCTTCATCATTAGCTGCTGGCTAAATAAAAGTCAACAAAGCAGCACAAAGCCACAAACCCAACAAACCCTTTTTGTAAGAGGAGGGCTTACTGAGTACATTCCAATAGCTTTTTAAACTAACAAATATGCCCAGTTAAGATCTGATTAAAGACTGGATGCAATTCTAAGGTACATGATTATCATAATTATAAGGCAGGGTGATCAAATGTGAGCATCAATTATTGTTTGTATAAATGGAGAAAACATGAAATTTTCCAGGAAAAGAGCCCTCAACCTCTAAAATGTGCATGTAAAACTATGACACTTGGCACTTGGATTTTCTTCTTTCTTCTCCGTGCTACAAAATAGCCTTAGCTCTTAATCTGGTCTTAGGTGGTGAAAATCAGAACCCCTCTCTTCCTGACAAGCACCTCAGCCCGCCACCAAATAAAACAGACATGAAAAGGAAGACAGATGAAAAGTTGAGATCACTAGTTTTCCAAGGCTTCATCAATAAGTCCCTGCTCAAAGTGGCAAAACAAAGGCACTACCCCTTACTAAAATGACTCGGGCAAGAGAAGCCTTGTCTTTCTGTAATCAGAATCTCAAAACGAATCCCTAAAAAGGCCAGCCCTATGTAACAACAAATCCACCCCCAAAGCATCGATGTAACCTCAGTTTTAGATTCCTGCAAGCCTGAGCTTCGGGGCTGACCTCTCAGTTGGGAAAGTGCCTGTCCCCCTCGAAATCATTTTAATCCCTAAGAAGCCCGACAGCCCTGTAAACAACACACTCAGAAATGCAACCACCTAGTAACTTTAAGGTTTGCTTCAAGGAAAAGTTTTTGCAAACACTCACTGGATGAGTATTTTATTCGCAAATTTTTATGGGCAAAATCTCAAGAGGAAATTTCACATTAAAGCAACAACCAACAAGGCTTATTTTCGTAATATGTAGCTTCTTACTAGTACAAATATGTTCTCACTTCACTTAGTTATAAAATATAAAAGCGTTTGGTTTTCAAATTTTTCTAAATTACTTGCTGGATGGGGGTAGAAAGGAAGGGCATCCTTATGCCATCTGGCGGTGCCATGTGGAACTTCGCTAAAGAAGTTAAATTTACTGACCATCTGGGCCTACAGTGAGTTTCTCCAAGGCGAAAAAACAAAAAACAAAAAACAAAAAACTCTGTAAATCTCGCCCTTTTGAAACCAAGGACGAAAGCGGCCTTTTTTTTTTTTAAACCAAAAATGAAAGACAGAGTCCCTTTGTCGCGAGACACGGAAATTCTGTGCCCTGTAAGTCCACAGCTGCATAGTTTTCTTTATGGACTATTGCATATGTGAACGACATAGCTTCGGAATTTCCCAAACGCTAACTTATATTTCGGTGACAAAGAAGTTTGAGAAAGGCTAAATTGAGTAGAACTGAACTTTCCTGCATTTATTCTGATCTTGCAGGCGTGTCTGTAATGTCGATCACTGAACACGTGGGGGCGTACTCAAGTCCCATCGGTCTCCGGTAATCTGATTCCTCTTATTTGCATAAATTGTTTTGATTGGCTGTTAAGTTTTCTAGACGTCATTTTACGTCAACTCGTTGGCAACCAATCAGCAACCTACTCTAGCAAGATTGGTTTCCAGTAGAGGTGTCAATCATCCTAAATTTGCATACTAGTTCACAGACAACCTGGAGCTTGTCAGTCGGTTGTGGCAGCTGTAAGGGAAAGAATCGGACGGAGGAGAATGAAAAAATCACTTTTGCTTTAGCAAAGCGAAATAAAAGTGTTTTGCTTAGTGTTTTGAAGTGATTTAGTCTGTAATTACATAGGAAAATAAAGGTATTCAATTAAACAAAAATAAACAGCTATCAAAGCTTTGCTAACTAATTTTCTGTAATGTTTGCTTCTTAAAATAAGTAGTCAAAATAATAAAGTGGAGAGAATGAGTGCTAATAATTTTGTGTCATAAATGATCGTTGTGAAACTAAAAATGAACATAAAACTTCTAAATAAATTACTGTGATGATATATAAATATTACTTTCAATACTGAGACAATCTGAAAACTTCGTTTCATGAGAAAAAAATATACTGAGAGGAGAATTTAAAAGAAAATTGTTTTGTCTCTAACAATCGAAGTTGTATCATTCTGCCCTTTTTATTAATTTACTATGTACTCACAGATAAGAATGCTTGTACCTTTCTCATCTCACACGCTCACATAAAATAAAAAATAAAGAAAATATCAGGGCCTGCGAAAACGTAACCGCTAGTTTTAAATTTTAGAATTCGTAAAACCGAAGCTTTGATTATCAGCTACTAAATTTTCCTAGGACTGCTATTTAAAATATATGAAAGGATAAATGAGGTTTACAATCTCCCTAAAATACATGCAAGTAAGAATCAAAGACCTAACACTTCCTAACAGGAAAACACAATTCTGCAGCCTCCTTCTGCGGGCTCCGACCTCCCGCAGACTTGTCCGCCACCAGAATTTGGATGCAACAGGGGAGTGAGCCGCGTCTCCACTCCACCGAGCAACCCTCGCCTCGTAAGAATTTTGTACTAGGCGTTTACAACCAGCACTGGCATAAACCTGAATTGCTTCAACAGTATCAACTGGATTAAGAAATTGTTTTCCAATTTTTCATTCGATAGCGAGTGGGTTTTTCCTTCGGTATTTTATTTATCTTCGTCACTCGGTTTATACTGATTGCTGCATCTCTGTGGATTGGAAGGGGAGGGTTTTTTTTTTCTTACATCTTTGCTATTTTTTAATGCACACACACACACACACACACAACCCTTTCAACTAAGTGTTACTCCAGGGCTCCTGGTGTCTGTCTGGCTTTATATAATTACAAGGCGTTGAGATAGACATGGACCTGTGACCGCAGGGCCAAACTGAACTGGGGTGGTGCTGGGGGAGATAGGAGAGTGGTGCGGTGCACTGAAGGCGCAGCTGAGACACGGAGCGGATTTCGAGTGTGCTTCAGGAGAAATGCACAAAGCAACACAACGCTCACCTTCAATCTTTGCCTTAATGTTTTAAGTACAGTTATCTTCTTCAAAAACAGTAAAGCATTCTTTCTACTCCTCTTTATTCCCTTCCCAGTTAGCCTGCTGCTGCTGGAGACCCTCCTTGGTAAATCCCTTCAGTCCCCAGAGCGTGTGAGCAATCACCGGCCTTTCTGACTCTAAAGCCTACAAAGAACCACACCTCACCCAGCCGATGACCAAAGCCGCTTCAGCGCTAGTATTCACCGCCATCACCCGACCTCTCCTCACTTCTCCTCCGCCCCCACAGAACGGCGTGCGCGCGCATTTCCACCCTAGCTGTCAATCATCTACGCACAGGCCATGGCGCATGCGCACTGATGGACTCCGGCCCCCACAGACCTCACGCCCTTTCTGTATGACACAGGGTTCCACAGACCAATAAGAGGGCGGATTCGGGGGCGGGTCACAAGGAAGCAACCAATAAGAGCGCGAATAGAAGCTGGCGCTTGAGAGGAGTAAATCCTTCGGTGGTTCGCTTTCAGAAGCCCTCGCAATGATTTATGCGTCTCTTTTATTATTTGTAACACTTTGGGAAGTTATTAAAGGGAAGATCTACTGCTTCCTTTGTTTTGGGGTGGGACGAGACGGCAATATTTGTCACTGTCCCTTATTAGGAAAGAGTGGTGCGCGGTAGAAGGCGGCTGGGTGCTGGATCTGTTTGTGTGCGTACTGTTTTTTATTACGAGACAGATTATCCTTTTCATTACAAGCTGTGGACAGGGCCAACTTCGAAGGTCCTCGTGGCCGAGTGATCTTCGGTCACTCAGGGAGCTGAAACCTGATGCTCTCTGACTTTCGCATCAGTATTCAGAGCTCTAGGAAAAGCCTCTAGGGAAGATGTTGCAACCTATGGTTGAAAGACAAATAAGCAAACTCCCATCACCGTCTACCCCAGTCTCTACGCGGAGAAAACCTAGGGCCCTTTTCCGCTTGGATACTCATTAAGAGTTAGTTGACTTTGTAGCGGATGCAATAAAACTTGGATGGTTTCAGGCTGCCAAACAATCCTGGGTTCTGTTTTTTTCTAGCTGCAACCCCCCCCCCCAAGGAAATTGCCTTTTCAGCAGGCGCCTGCGGAAAAGAACTGCAGGAGACTGATTCTCTTGGAGGCCTGCATGGGTGGGGGGGGCGGGTAAAGGGAGGCCAGGTAAAAGCCCGAGAGGACTTTCCTGTTTGGATTTGAATTTTCTGGCTAACTAAGAGGAAAATCAACAGTGAGCGCTCTCCCACAGAGCTGCTGACAATCCCAACCCTTGCTGAGCGCCTTCTCTGCTAGGAAAGGCCAACTCCCAAGGCGAAATAAGAGGGGCACTTGGTGGACAGAGAGAAGGAGCCAAAGAAAAGGATACCAATGTACCACCTCCAAAACCTAAATTGCACTTTCAAAAGTAAAAACATGGTTCCAAGAAGACAGGGATAAAAGAAGTATGTTGCCTCTGTGCGTAGGTTACAGGAACTCGAGATTTTTTTTTATTTGAAATTAAGAAAACCAACGGAATTAAGAAAAGCCCTGCAGAGACTTATGAGTGGGGTGAGCAGAGATGGAAGAAGGAACAGGAGAAGAAGAGAAGGAGGAGGGGAGAGGAGAGAAGAGGAGAAAAGAGGGAGTGGGAGACGAGGAAGAAGAAGAACCCCTTAAAAGGAACCAAGAACTAGTTGCTGGCTGGACTGAGTTGAAGGAAAACAAAACCGTGAACTTCAAAGCTTGCCCTTAATCCCCCTCAGGTTAATTTCTGCTTCCTAAAAAGTTGATCAGGGTCATTAATCACTCGGCCCGCCTCCGCCGGCCGTGCTAGGCTCCCGAGGGTTCCCTCCCCCGGCGCGCAGAGCGCTTCTCAGGGCTGGGGCGGGGGCTCCCAGGCTGACTAAGCTGGTAGACTAGCGGGAATCTGCGAAAGAAAGAGTGTTAGGGTTTCCGGCAGACGCTGGGTGGAACGCGAGCCGTACCGTGGAGGAGGCTGGGTGCGGATGTAGTTTCTATCCTGCCTGACCCTGAAAAAAAAAAAGTGTTTTTTAAGTATGTCTGGTGTGCTGTTTGAAGAAGGCAACGGCGTGTTTAGAGATTTGCAAAGCTCTGCCGAGCAGTAAAGATTTGAAAGGCCTGCCTGAGATTTGTCAAATGACTTCCGGTAGCAGAGCCCCCTGTAAGCCCCGAAGGGCCCTGCAGCCTTCTGATCTGGCTTGGGTCTGGCCTGGAACTCGGCGCTGCACCGCGCGGTTGACCCACGGCTGGGCCAGATGCGCCAGGAGGGAGCAGTGGCTGGCCAGGGACCGGTAACGGATCGCCTCTGGTCCCGAGGGAGCCCCACTTCGGGAACGTAGAGGTGCGGGGATAAAAGGCAAGTGGAGGCCTTTTCTCTGGCTCTTACGCGTGGACAGCCCCAGGTGTGGGCCAAGTGCGTTGAAATTGACTGATAAATGCTAGCGAATGTCACAAAATCTAGAGGCTGGCTCTCCTTCCATGAAAACTGTCACAGAGGCGAACTGGCTAAGGAAATTCAGGCAAGTCATCATTAAGTGCCCGAATTCCCCGTAACTAAACAAAATGTTTAAATAAAGCAAAACATCATTTTGTCAAAAATCTGGGCAGTGATCATCGCGGTCTGAGATGCTTAGAGGGAGGCAACTCCTGGAATTTTGGGGTTTCCCAGATGTTTCCCAGGCAGGCAAAGCCTCCTGATTTCTTTGCTCTTGGAATGGCTGAGCTTTGGCACGCCCCAGACCTGTGCGCCTATTGATAGCAGAACGCACGCATAGCAAAACCGACCGCTCTAGTTTACCGCATGGACCCACCCAACTAAAATAAATCAGTGAAGGAAATTGTTGATCAAGAAAAATAAAAAGAAAGGGCGTCTGGTGCCAGGCTTCGGGTCCCTCCACCAGCGGATAGGTGGGGAGGATTGTTACTATCCCTCGATATTGGCTACAAAGAAGTATATTCAGAAAAAAGAAAGCCTGGCAGAATTCTTTACGAATAATTACTTATATTTACACATATAAATTGTCCTCAGAAGACAAGACGACACTCTATAATACAAATCGATTGTTTCCATTTTGAAAAAATATAATTCTGAAATCAGCGTTGATGGATAAATTTTTAAGGTTTGAATATTTTATGATCCACTACATGATGGGTAGGCGATTTACTTATTTCCCCCTGGAAGTAGAAATTAATACTTTTCCTAAAATAAGAGTACACCATTGACATAGAGGACCTGGAGAGAGAAATGCAGTCGTAATGTCAATTGTGTGTTGCACTGAGGCATAAAGATCTAGCACAGAAATTCAAGACCAAATTAAAAGAAGGTTTAGGAAGGGTTGGGTATTTAGCTCGGCAGCCTATGCGCCTGCCTGGCAAGTTCGAGGTCGTGAGTTCAATCCCCGGTACCCGCCCCCAAAAAAGGTTTAGGAATTATCCGAGGAACCTCCATGGTCTAGGCTGAAGTAGTTACATGTGTCCCAGTTGTCAGACCTCCCTGCCACTGACTCCACGCGTTTTTACTTGGGTTTCTGAACTCAACGACCAGCGCTGGGAAGAGTGCCCGCAGTCCGTGGAAACAATGCTGCTTAGCCCCTGCAGTGGGTGCTTGAACTCTGAGGAAAACTAAAAGCCAAGCCCAAGATTCAGTAATCTTGTTTCCGAATGCACAAGTAGAGGATGACAGAAACGGAGTTTTTTCTATTATCAGTCCCCGCTCGCGAGGCCAAGTGAAAGCAAATATCCAGGACAGCTTCTAAATTAAAATGATTTGCTAATAACCGCTGGTTACCCTTTCCGGGGCCCTGCCCGGTCTAAACTCCTGGTATTTACATTCCTAGAGGCCCCGCTGAGGCACACGCCGAGGCTCTGGTGCGCTGCGCCGCTAGCACTGCACCCGACCTCCAGGTCCAGGAAGAAATTTTTTCAAGATCCACTCTGCCCGACTCCCTTTGTAGAAATTTCGGGGCATTCGTCAAATCTGCAGTGCGTTATTCATTGCTGTACTACAGAGGTTTCCATACGAATAGGAACCTATTATTTACATCCGTTCCTCGCACAGATATTTATTATCTGTAGGAATATTTAAGGGTCTGTACTGGGCTGGCCACCTTTGACAGGCGCCGTCAACTCACACTCCGAGGTAATGGACCACACTGTGGCTGCATTTAATTTATCGGGGTGAGAAATTACTGCGAGAGGTTTCCAAAGTGGGCCTTTGCCAGGAAGAAAGAGGCCCTGTCCCAACCTGGTAGGTACTTAGAAGATTACATTTTATTCTCAGAATAACACAACCAAACACAAAATGTGAATAACATTTCCTTAAGGTGTGAGTTAACTCGAGCCCACTGAGGCTTAGGAGTCTTTGGAGTGGCATTCGGTGATCAAGAACTCGCTGCAACACAGTATTTAAATTTTAGGTGTCGGTTTTGTGACTCTTTTTTTGTGTGTGTGACTCTTTCTTTAAAAATAAATAATAAATTTGGACATTGTGGCCGCCACCCGCAAATGAAGAAATAAACTCATTAAGTCGTCATAATTGAAAATCACACTAAGAGCTTGGAAGTTCTCATTGAACCTCAATAGAGGAAATCTAAGAAGATGGTATAATTAGCAGCGAACTGCATACGATTTTTCGCTTGCGTTAAGGTAATACATCAAAACAAGCAATAGCGAAATCCTTTAATACCCATACTATTTTGGTAAACTCAAGAGAGCTCGAGGAACTTGCAACCGGCTACCTGGTGTTAATATTAATGAGTTTTTAAGCTAGAATATTTCAGTGACTCCATTTTCCTTCTAAACTTCAAGGCAACCCAAGCTCTCTTAATATTGTCATTACCACGGGCGACAGAGGGAACCCGATCCTATGTGGTTCTAAAACAAAATGGGATATTAACCGTGTTTGTTTTCACTTTGATCCATAGGAAATAGGTCCTGCGCCCTGTGACCCATTAAACTAATAAGATTATACACATCAGCAGAGCGGAGGTTCTAATTGTTTCCATCTGTCCGAGATCTTTGCGTTTTAAAAATTGATGAAAACAGAATCTGAGTTACAAAAAAGAAAATATATTGAGAGTGAAATAGTGACAAAGCAGAGCCGCTCGGACCACACATGCAATCAATTACTGAGAAAAAATAGGTGTATATAGTGTAGCGCTTTTGGAGGAAGAAAAAAAACAGGAAACAATCATTTAATTGATGAGGTGGGGTTGCTCGCGGTATTTTTCCTAAAGCTAACACTTGTTGAGAAAAACAACCAATCAGAAGCGTTTCCGGGAGATACGCTACACGTATCCGCCTCTTTATAAATATTTAAAGAGTTTGATTTGTTATTTAAATATCCAAGGGGAGGGCCGCAGAAGCTCACCTTTCATTGGGTAGCTCGCAAAGGTGGAGCAAGAGAGAGGGAGGGAGGAACGTTTGCCTGGAACGGTCATTTGTTTACAATGCCTTTTTGTACGTCATCGAACCTCTAAGCCAATCGCTGAAGCTCATTGTGACAAGCTCCCCGCCCCTCCTTTATTTGCAGACAGCCACAGCCAATAGTACTCCTGCATGTAAATAAGGGGCCGTAGGCGTTCCTCGCTCCGCCCAGTCCCCTCCTCTTCCCAAGGGCGTGAAGAATTCGACTGAACGGGCGGGGCAGACTGCTGCAAGGTGGCTGGAGGGCAAGAGGAGGCGGTGAGCTGCGTGATGCGTCGGGAGGGTCTACTTTCGGGCTTCTTCCCCCGCCCCTAGCTCTACCCCCTACTGGTCGGGATGCCGTTTGGTCATTGGCTGTAATAATGGGCGTGTTTATTTTGCATAAAAGCGGGCGTGTGTTTAGAGTCGGTGTAGTAACCCGAGCCCTGGGGCCCGCCCCTCTTCCTGGGGGGCGGGGCGGGGCGAACCCAGCCTGCCTGGACTTTCGCTAAGGTCTAGAAAGAAACGCTTTTCTGAAATAATGCTTTAATTCACCCTTTTGATGAAATTATACATTTCTAAATGCACTATTTCGTTTATTTCTACACGTAGCTCAGGATTGTACCTTAAAATACGTGCGTAGAAATTACCGACAGATCCATCTCCCCAATTAATTTTCTTTTCATCTATGTGAGGTTCTTTTTCTGGAGAGGGCCCTTTGGGAAGGAAAACATATTGTAACAAATTGGTCTTTCACTAGAATTCATTTTTTTCCCTTTACTATGAATTTCGTTTCCCTAATTTTCCAATTGCTGCGCTCGGTTGAAGTGTGTAAAAACCAGAGAATGGGATGGAAAATTCTTTCAAGCTAAGCGTTCCTGAATTGCTTGTGAATGATGCAAGTGTGAAAATTGTTTCCAACAGTAAAAAGCCTCGGGGATACTCAGTTGACAGTTTCTTAAATAAGCGAATTATTCTTGTGATTTATTTGCTTTTTTTAAAACAAAAATTTCCCTTCTGTTTTGTGTCCAACAGAACATGGAATTACCGTTTCAAAACTAGTGAAATAAGATGTCGGCTGGCAAATAATTGGAAAATGAAAGGATGAACACGAAACCCAGGAACCCGAATTTTGAAATACTTTCTGTGCGTTTGTGTTATACAACATTCATGTAACTTTCAGAAAATTAAATAGGGTAGCTTCTTTGCTCCAAACTAAAATTTGGGAGTGTGCAGGGTCTTTTGAAGAAAAAAGGAGGGGAAAAAAAGATTGATTTCTTTTGGTGGTTTTGCAGGGCGTTATTTAAACAGAAATTAAAATTCGTAGCAAAAACTGATACACAGTGCCACACACATACACCGAGATTGTGTTTAATCTCCTGCGTGGAAGATAAATTACACCTTTCCAGCTTTTAATTCCTGACTCTCAAGCGCAGAAATAAAAAGATTCCTAAATATATTCTACGTCAGTAAAATCAGAGTATGCCCTCAATGGAGAATAATGCTTGGGGGGAATGTTCAGATCAAACAGAAAAGTTTTCTAAAGTCAGTGTAGTCTTTTCCTTCAAAACATTTTCTGATGTATAATAAAAGTAAGGAATGTTGCTCAGTTACTGTTTGTATCTCTGTGTTGATTACATTTCACTCAACTCATTTAATTTTGCTGTCTTAAAAGTAAGTGCCTTCAGGAATTGTGTCATGCCTCCTCGATATTGTATCCAGAAATATTATTCCATTGCTAAAAAACGACTTAATGTTAAAATACGTGTCAATGAGTATGATATTCCAAGCAATGAAAATAATGTGCATCCATCTTTAATCTAAAAAATAGATGTCAGCTAATAATTTGTCAAAATTTTTATTTGAAGTTAAACTCTGGGTAAGGTAGAGTAATACCATTAGAACTTTAATAAATTTGATTCTTGGTAATTACAGCTAGTTTTATAACCTCATGACAAAAATTATACTTTTGTGTTTGTTTTAGGAGTTAACTCTATATGCCTGTTTTAATAAGCTTTGGTATAATAAATAAAATACTAACTTTAAAAACATTAAAATTCATTAAACCCAAACTATCATTTTCTTTCTTTCTTTCTTTTTTCTTTCTTTCTTTCTTTCTTTCTTTTTTTCTTTCTTTCCTTCTTTCTTTCTTTCATAAGGCTTATCTGATTATGAAGTTGTACGTGTCCTAGAAAACCTAAAAAGTACTGATAGGAATAAGGGGGGAGGGAAACCTCAAAAGGTATACATTATATAATCACATAATTAAGAATTAAATCTAAAACTTTCATTCCTATATTTTCATCTAATATTTTTCTATATATTAGTAGTGGAGTTGTTACTTTGTTTTGTTACAAAACTCAAAGTAGTTTTTATATAATAACTTTCAAAGCTCAAAATTATTTCATTCTTATTTTTTGCTTAGCTATGAACTTTTGTCTTTGTAAAACTTCATAGTTTTATTGCACGTACATTTTCAAAACTTAATGTTGGTAAACAGAGTACATATTAATAAAATAGCCAATTGAAACTACCAAAAAGCAGAAGTACAATATAAGAATCATCTGTCTATCAATAGTTCCCAATGCTACTTTTTTCCATTTTTAAAAAATACAGTATTATTTATAAACATAATAAAATTTTGATTTCATTGTTTATAATGATTTATAAACATAATGAAATGTTGAGTTTAAATATGTTCAGAATTAGTTTGCCTTTTCTGTATTTTAAATGATTTGTCAAAATTACATTTTATATTCTAATCTAGAAAAGGCTGATTTGAAATTGTTCTTCATATGTAGTGTCTATCACATATGCCAGCAATTCCAATGTTGTTCACACAAACATTCTCTCTGAACGTGACAAAAATGCTCTCTTCCTATATTTTCATTCTTCGGAGGATGCATTTATGGGTTATTCTTGCTTCAAATCCTACAAGAATACATAATCACAGTAAAACAATATATTAAAGACACTAGTCTGTTTTCAAACTGCAAAATTTTTCTTTAGCCCAATTATGTTTTACTAAGAGCATCTGCTTCCAATCTATTTGCACTTTTAGAAATACTGATTTTTATTAATAGCACCTGAAAATACCAGCAAGCCACAAAGGACATGTAATTAAGAATATCATCAAGAAAGTCCTTAACAAAATGCATGGTTAGCTATGTTTTTGGCCTCTAACCCAAAGTACATGTCTCACCATCTTTAATACTATTTGTTTTTCCCCCATCTTGATATTAAGGTTCCAGTAATAAAGCAAATAGCCCTGTTTATCATTAAATCGTAAACTCATAGCAATACGCTTTATAGTATATTGCATATCCTGTAAAATTTTAGAGCCAAATTGTTTCATTGTAGTGGCAGATGGCTGTGGAAAAAAGCCTGTTTTTGCATCTTGGTTTCCTTTAGCTTTCGGTAATGACTGACTAACATATTTGAACAAAGGTTCAAATGATAGAATAGAATCACATTCCAAATATATAAACTAAATTGCCAACTGTAAGAGAGCCTAACTCTGTGTTTCAGGTTATTTTATATGGATTATGTGAAAAGGGTAATTTCATCAGTTTCCTTGGTGGTTTTATAAGGAAAGACATGAAAATTTGATATGCTCCCTAGGCGAACAGTTTGGGCCACTGTTTTTATAGATGCAAGGATCCAAGAATTAAATAAGAATATATATTGGAATTTTACAAATCTCTCTGAGTAAGAACTGATTGACCTATTACATGGTCACAGCTGGAAGGGGCTTGTTCACATACATTTTAAAGACTGCACTTGCTTTTGTGGACAAATACCATCCACAAGAAAAGAAATTAAGAACACAGTGTGTGGGAGTCTGTTTTGTTTATTTCTGGTTTCTTTCATCATGTGTTTTTTTTAATTTAACAGCATAAATTCTCTCCTAGAGAGAGAGATCTTATGCATACAACATATTTATATAACCTTTTTTTGTGGAAACAAAAATATTTTGTACCCAGAGTGCCATAATTAATGAAACTAAATTGGAAAAAAAAATGAGTCGTTGCTAAGTTTCTGTATTTAAAGATATTATATGCCATAGTTTTTTCTAAGAGGTAGCAAAGCAGTTATGAATTACTTTAACTTTCATTGGCATAAAAATGTAATATACAAAGTAACAAATAGTGCCAGAACATTAGGATTCCACGTAAAGTTTTAAATGTATCTAATGTGAGAAACAAATCATTTTTATCTCTAAAATGTAAATGAGCTAGATTTTAATTTTGACATAAAATGATAGCATTTTAAAGATAAAATTAAGATATTTTAAAGATTGAATTATATTGAAAATTGCCACGATTTTCTCTACTCACATCATCCAGAGAAGGGAGATTCCTGATGTTTCTAAACCATATTTAATTGTCTCATACAAAACAGACTTATTCACTGGAATTTGACTGTAATTTTGTATACAAAAAGAAATTTACTAAGTATTTCTTCCTGGTGGACTGGCATCTCAGTCACAGTGCTATTTACATACTGACATCATGGTAAATGACAGTATACCAGGAACAAAAAAGAAATACATTGTATTTTTGAACTTCCAGGGTTGGTTTGTTATTTATTTTTTCCAGGAAAGAAAAGGTACACTTGGAAAAATATATTTCATCACAGTAGTCTTTTTGTTCATCTTTTCAATTTTTCTTCTCCAAGGTATGTAAATGTTAGTAGTATTCAGAAAAATATTTCAAGACATGTTAGAAGTAAATAATGTTACCTTGATGACCAAACTGAAGTGTGAAGTTGGTAAATAATTCAGTATATCTTGAATCAGTGTGTCCTACTTTTAAAGAACCACCAATCACTGAAAATTGCCAAATATGGGCTACTACATTTTTCAAAACTATATGTATGCTTTTCAGTACCAAAATAGTATATGTGCATTGTAATAAATTTTAAAGGCACATAAAATAGAGAAAACCAAAATTCATCACAACCAAAGATAACCACTCCTCAGATTTTGATATATGTCCTTGGAAATTATATATATATATATAATCTGTTTTGTAAACTATGGGGTTTTTAAATTAGCTTTGATAGATGATGGTAATCTTCCCATGGTTCAGAATTCTTCTATAGAATTATTTGGATTGTCTGACAGATCTGCTCTCAATTATAACTGGATTTATTCAACAAATTCCATATCATGAGCCATTTAATTTTTCTAGTACTACAAATAGAGCTGCAGTACATGCATGCAATGCCCCCAGCAGCAGCTATATTTGTGCTTGTATGGTAAATTTCTGTGAAAGGCATTGTATATTTTCAAAGCTTTTTGTTCATTTCCATTTTTTCTTCTTGCTGCTGTTTCCTCCTCTTCTTCCTCATTATCTTTTCACATATGTGTTGCTTTTAACCTTTAAACTGTTCTTCAAACAAAAAACTGACCCATAAATACTCCTCTCTTGCTTTTAAAAATCAAAACATTAGAAACTCAAAAGGTTCAAATTCCCACAGACCAGCTTCCTCCTCCTCAGTCTAGAGTGTAGCTTCAGAGCCCTCTATGCAGTTACAGACAGCAGGTATGCATGTATAGAAAATATATGCCTTGATCTTAAATATTATAGTGATTCAGACTGCACTCCTTTGCCATGAGAGTACAGCTGAGCAGAGGGCAAGAGGGAGACAGGCAGCAGGGTGGCGGGCGGAGAGAAAGACATGGATGTCAGGCAAAATGATGACACAAGCTAACTAAAGAAGCTATAGCTTCTTCTCCCTTGTTTCCTGTTTAGAGTTTTTATTTTAAACATGTGATCCTAGGGCTCCTGAAAGAGGGTAAGAAGAACCTGCTGGACAGCCAAGCACAATTACTTCAAAACCCTGATACTCCTCCTGTGCAGTGATACTCAGGGAGCATCACAAATCACCTTAGGAAATGTCTGAAAGATTCGTAGAAAATGAGTACCAGGCTATGGTTTTGTCTAAATGAGCAATTTAGGGGGCAAGTTCAGAATTCTCTCAGTGAGTGCCAGAGTGCCCAGAGAATAGAAATGACAACTGAATTTTGAATTTTCCCTTCTTTTTTGACAGTGTGGAGCTTGGGAAGCAGGCGCAGTGCTCCCGGAGGAGAAGGCTTGGCACAGTGAGGGCTCCTTGCAGGTAGAAGTTGGTTCACTGAGCAGTGCTTCTCCTCCCCACCACGTTCCCACATTCCCAGTATGAAGCATGTCAGTATACAGTATTGTCAACATCCTGGTGGCAGCTCACTCTCTTTCCATCTGACCCTGGCACAGGATAAGCCTCTATGCCCTTTCACAGTAAGATGTGCCATTACCCATCTCCTCAGTGGGCTGACTCCTTCCTAATACAAAGGAGGAATGTTGTGGGGCAGGGAGGTGGAACTAGAGAATGAAGAGAATAATACAGAGTAACCAATAACTCCTTTCATTCTTGTTATCCCTCCCATTTTCTCCCAGTAGGTAAACCAACAAACACAAACTGACCTAAAACATTAGTGGAACTTCAGTTCCACTAATCAGTTACTCTCCTTATTTCTAAGTGTCAAAGTGACCCTCGAATGCCGTGGAAACAAACTTCCAGTCAGTAAAGGAACAGGCTTGGAGCTTATGGAAAATACTTAAGAGGCATACTAGACATCAAATAACTGCTTCAAAACATTCTGATCCATCAAGCCTGGAAGTATCAGAAACAGATGGGCTCACTTCCTCTCTGTATTTCTCACAAACTCCAAAACTAAAGAAGAGCTTAGAAAAAAGAAAGCACTTCCATTTGCTTATTCCATGTTTCAAGTTTTTGACCAACACCCAAACCATCCTAATTATATGATTTTATTGCACTAGGAAAATTAATTAGTATTTAGAGGTGCTGACAAATATTTGACCTTTTAAAAACATCTGATTCTTCTTTATGTAGTTTCTTTTACAAAAACATTCAGTTTCAAAAAAAAGTCTCACAGAATGACTTCTAGGTTCTGGCATCAAAACTGATCTGTTTTTGTATACAATCAAACCAAATCTGAACAAAAGTCCTTGTTGATACCTAACTACATGGCACAGAAGAAAGGGGGCATTTGTCATCTTTCTGGTTCATAAGAGCAATACTATTTCCAATCAGGAGAATTATTTCTCTCAAAAAAGACTCTCCTATTTTTCCACCCACTCCTATGTCATGCATTCACTAAATGTTTTCCAAACCTTTACTTCTCTTGGACCACAAGCTAAGAAGTTCTAAGCTATGTCACTCATGTGAATGTTATTAGTATGTCAGAACATATGGATTATTGATATGGGAATGCTGCCATGGAAAGTAGTTTCTGCTTCCATGGGAAAATATGCATTTGTGAGAAACTTTTACTTATAAATATCTCACCCAATCATTGGCCACTGCCCTTTTGAATTGGTCCTTGTGGGGAAGGGGCTGTCTGGTGAAATCCATCAAGTATTAAGATTAAAGATGGAGATCCTGAACAGCCCCTTCCCCACATTTTCTGTTTATTAAATCAAGAGCTAAGGCAGAGTGAATTCAATTCTCCATTTTAGGAACACATCTTTGGTTGAAAAGGCAGCAGCATGAATCAGCATAAACCAAGCATCTGTTCATCTGAACAGCTCAGGAACATATCCAGAGTATGCTAGCTTCTAATTTTAAATGCAGTCTGAAAAGAGGACCTGGGAACCAGGATGCCTGATAGGTAGCTTGACCACTGGCTACCTGTGTGATTCTAGGCAAATGTGGTTCTGTGTCTCAATTTCCATCATCAGTATAATAAGAATAATTGCAGGATGCACACGTCATGGGGTTGGGTGAAAGTTACATCAAAATTCATAAATTTCTTGGTTCCTGATGCAATCAAAAGACTTTTGGTTTAGGCTGTTTTTCTTTTCTTTTCTTTCTAAGTGTACCAGTGATGGGTAGCTTGTTTGATTAAAAAACTAGGAATTTCCTTTGTCTAGAAAATAGAATATTTAGAGCGATTTGGTCCATATATGTGAGGTAAGTTCTCCATGGGGAAACAAAAACTTTGGGCTTCCTATTTTGCCATCTTGCCAGTATTGCTTGCCATATTTAGGCCACTTGATGTGTGCTTACTTTGTGTGTGTGTGTGTGTGTGTGTGTGTGTGTGTGTGTGTATACGCACAGGTGTACGCCATAATAGGAATTCAGGAAATAATTTTGGAATGAATGAAAAGTGGGTTGTGATTTCATTTTTTAATAATGGATAGGATGAGCTCCAGGTCAGGAGAGAAGGGGCAATGTGCGTAAAGAATTGGGGTAGAAGGACCCCTGTTAGCACCCTGCTTATAATTTGAACATTCAAAGACAAAAACTGAATTCTGAATCTGGTGACCCAGAAATGGGAGTCTAATGACAGAAACAATGCCAGTTAACAGAAGCATATTGAGCTGTCTTATGACAGGGATACTGTCCCCAAGAAGTCAGGCAAGATAATCATAGGCCTCAGCTTTTCCACAAATTGCATTGTGGCTTCAGAGTTTAGAATACCCCTCTGATCACAATAGGCATAACAGATTAAAACTCTGCTCCAGGGTCTTGACCCCACCATCTAGTACACTGGTAAAGTCTTATGCCACCATGAACCTCAGTTATCTCACTTGAAAAACAAGATGCACCATAGCAGGTTCTGGTAAGCACATAGCAGGTGTGAAAGTGCCTTGTCATCTGCACAGATCAGAACTGAGAAGGAAAGTTCAAGGTGCTGTCAGACCTGAATCAGAAGAAGGGAAATCATACCCAAGGGAGATGTTCATGAAAATATTGATGATGTCATATGAGATCAGATTTCTAAAGGAGGCCGTGGAATCTTTATCTGGGGAAAATTTGAAAGAAAGGCAAAAGAGGAAGCCATGGTAGGAGGGAAAGTAAAAGAAAGAGTCCCTGCAGGTCCTTTTTGCCTCTTGGATTCCAAAACTAAGTGACCCCTAAGAACACGCATGCTGGTGTCCAAGAGGTGCCGCTGACTGAAAGGGATCAGCTTTTCCATGCTATGAAGAAGTGTGCAGGGATGTGTGAGCAAAGATGTGTTTGGAAGAAATGAGAAAGCAGTAGACAGTGCTGGCTTCCCCATATCTTGTCTGATGGGTCATCTCTTTTTGCAGATGGCAGTCTACTCAGGTGGTGCAGACTTGTTTTAAAACACTGCAACCGGGTTTTGTAGGTTTCAAAGCTTGTACAGTTTGGAGTGTTCCTCTTTGAGAAAATACTATAAAATTTTTAAAAAGACAAAATGATATACGGGGACCCCTGCTCGTAAGAGACCCTGAAGTCTAAGCTTCCTAAGGTTTCCTGGCTTGATTTGTCTGCCATAGCAATATGGATTAGGCGAGCGAGAGAACTGGCTCCCTGTCATCTCATTCCCACCACACCACAGCCACACTTACACGTAGCAAGGAACCAATCTTTGTTTTCACTCTGGATAAATGAAGGATTCCTGGGGCCTCCACTTCCATGAAAAGAGTTTGCTCCTGACTTGAGCAGAGTAAATACCGAGAGTCTTCTGTGTGGGGCTTTTAGAAAGCCTGTAGGCTTGTGGACATAGGATGCTTGGGGGTTGATCATGACACCCCTAAGAAACAGCTGATGTCTGTGATCACCTGGGAATGTCATAAGACAATGTCTGTGGCTGTGGTAAGGAATGTAAGCACTAGTGTGGAGAGTAGAAATCAGGAATATTGTCACAAAAATGATCCCAGAATACAACAGATGCTAGTGACATAGTTCACTGTCATCTTTCTGCAACTAGAAATGGATGTTGAGGCCCAGAGTGATTGTGTCACTAACCCTGGGTCACACAGCTTCCAGAGAATAGCTGAAGCTAAGAATCTGCTCCTGAAAGAACAATGTTCTGTTACTAACATCCCCACTCAGGCACTAACTCTATAAAGCACCCTTTATTTACTTTATAAGCCAGGACAGTAATGCTATTTTCAAAAGTTGAACACAACTATGTGCTTGGATTTTTACCTGTTTCAATGATATATTTTATAGATTGTATAGATTTCAACCTATAAAATGTTTGGAAAAAAATATACAACTATGATCCTTGCAAAAAGGGACTTGTCAACAACTTTTACATTTAGTTATTCATTTTTTTCCTCGTGCTTTCTGTTGCTGACCAGAGTTAACCCAGTCAGGGTATCAGTGAAAAAAGTAACCATACTTGCAATTTTGTCTTTAGTGTCATGGAGGATATATTTATATTCACTTTGGTGTTAGTGAAAGATATATTTCCATGATTTTTGTAATTTTTGAAAGACCATTGCCTATGGCAAGACATAATATGACCCAACACCATTAAATTGACCACATCATTTGTATGAGTCTAGTGTAATGGAGAAAGATTGCTGGTGATAAAGGCTACTACCCCTTCCATTTCCTGCCCTCCTTCTTTTTCTACCCTGGCCATTTCCCAGGCTGCCAAGAAAATTCAACAAATGGCCTTTTTAATCTGTGCTTTCCAATAAAATGCTTTCTGATGGTGGGAAAGCTCTAGATTGTCACTGTTTAATAGGCGGCCATTAGCTATACATGGCTGCTGAGCACCTGAAATGTGGTTATGGTGACCCAGAAATTGAATTTTTATTTACTTATTTATTTACTTTCTTTTTTCCCTTTGGTGGTAGGAATGGAATTCAGGGCTGTGCATAGGCAAGCTCTACCACTGAGCTATATCCCTAGTTTCTGAGGAACTACATTTTCAATCTCATTTTATTTTACTTAAATTTGAATAGTCATATGTGGAGAGTGCAATTATAGAATGTTTCCTTCACTGCAGAAGAGTTTTGCACTGAATAGTGTTGAGCTAAAGGGTTAACTCTTGAATGAGAACCTTGAGATTTTCTCACGTCTGACCCTGAGCTGTGCTTCATCCTCTAAAATGGCTCCAAAATGGCTTGGTGAGTGATATCTAGAAACTCAGAATAACATGAGTTGGGACAGGCTGGAGACTACTGGCTCCCATACAATAATGCTTTGGAATATATAATGGAGAAGGAGTTCTAGAAAGCCTTAGTTACAGGGAACTAGGGAAAGTTTAAAGACAGGGAAACTGAGGCACAGAGAATTGATGATTTAGCAACAGCTAATGCCAAAATTATAACTGAGCAGGTTTCCTAGCTCCTAGGCTAGCCTCTTTCCAAGTTGGGTACAGAACAGTTCTGGAAGCCAGAGTAAGTTATTCTTTCCTTCTTCATTACCTCAACCGATTGATGTTGTGTGCTTGCATGTACCAGGATCTATGTGCTAGTACGCACAGGAGGAGCCATAAGTTGCCTCTGAGTAGGGTGAAGATGTTCATGTGCCCATCTCAAAGGGCCAAATGGAGCACTGAACAGGGTGGCTGTGGATTGCCTGGGAATGACCTATTTTTAGAACCAAATGCTCAACATCCTCACTCTAAGGCAAATCAGAAAAGTTGTTCACACTAAGATTGATAATATCATTTGCTAGTCTTCTAGAATCCAGATGAAGTTAAGAACCAAAGCAAGTACCACACATGAGTAGGTGGCTCATGCTTTCACTCCTTAGATTCCAAGAAAAAGAAGTTTTCTAAAGTAATATCCTAGTGCTTTTCCCTTCATCTGCATTTAATTGTTCTCCTCAACCAGCAACCTGCAAGCAGCCCTGCTTTTAAATGGACCATGCCTCCCTACAGAACATTACATTTTAAAATATACCTTTAAAAGACCATAACATGATTTTAAAGCAGAGATATGAAGTGATTAATCCACAATGTAGCACTCTGTTTTGGAGACCGAGACTGACTATTACAAGGTGAAGGCATTTATACAGTCATCAGGCGTCTGCACCACAACCTGCTTAAGTGGAGGTCTGGGGTTTTTAATGGCCCCTTTAAGAATGTCTTGTTTCCACTTGAGTCTCTCCTAGGCAGCAGCATTATTCTGGTACCCTTCAAACACCTGGCTACAGCGTCAGTTGGCCAAAGCCTCAGGATGAAGGCAATAGCCAAACATACCCAGAAGTCTAAGGTTAAGAGACAAAATCTGGACCCCAGTTTTCATGCTGTCATTAGCTAGACAGTGTTACCCTGGGAAAATCACTTAAATTCTCCAGCCGCAGTTTCCTCATCTGCAAAAGGGAACTATCAATGTCGACCCCAACTACTTTCATGAGGAGATTGTGGAAAGTCAGTGAAGTAACAAATGTGAAAGTCCTTTGAAAAACACAAAATATTACACAAGAAGATGTATAGTGTAGGACCTCAGCTAGCTGAAGCTGAGTTTTGGAAAATGTAACCATGAATGAAGATAAAGCACATTTATAGGGTCTCAAAATGAATCTTCACCTCTATGAAGAGAGGAGATACATGCAAGAAAGAAACAGCACAAAAAGACACTGGAGAATATATAAAAATGAATACATTCAAAGAGAATGTATCAAAGGGTTAAAGGAAACCAAAAAAAGCTATTTTTTTCATTCCAGCATTTTCTTTTATAACAAAGATATAACCACAAACTGGGTTATTTAAAACAAACCATCAGAACAATGACAAGACCGCAGACAGGCAGAAATCCCCACAAGACTGATAATTCTACTGTGTTTATTCTGGATTCTTTAGCCTCAGAAATCCCGAATATATGTAACAAAAGATTTTTCTTGTGGTTTCTGCATAAGATACATAGAAAACACTACAGCAATTAGATCTGAAGCCCAATCTAATTGCTTTTCCTAGATCATTTGTTGTTTTTACTGAAAGTTCCTATGTTAGCTATTGCCATAATACTGCATAACAAAAAACCCCACCAAACCTCAGTATTGTGCACCAATAAATATATCCATTAGTTTGGGAACCTAGGGGAATCTCTGATAGTTTCCACTGGACTCATTTACACACCAGTCTCGAGTTGGGCACAGGTCTGCTGATCTCTGTCACATGTTTAGGAGCTGCCTAACACAAAGGAGTGTTATCTGGGATCTCTTCCATAGCACATAGAGTTGTCAGGTAAAATATGGGACACTTGGTTAAATTAGAATTTCAGAGGAATGACTCATTTTTTAGTACAAGTATACCCCCATATTTGCTGTCTGGCCCCCTTCATGCATGTCTCTCCCAACTTCTAGAAGGCCAGTCTATGCTGTGCCCATGGTCAGTGCAGGAGAACAGTGGGGAGGTGCTCAGAAACTGAAGGTCCAGGCTCAGAGAAGGAAACTTATTGTCTTCCATTTACCAAATCAAGTCCCAACACCCTACCCGGACTGAAGGACAATAGAATCTTACTGAGAAAGACATGAATACAAGGAAGGTGATGAATTGGGACTATTTTAAAAATCAGCCTATACCACAATCCCCAACAGCAAAGTCACCATCCAAAGCTGTAAGCACAACATTCTACAACATATTCTCAAACATCATTTTGCCCATCCTATTCCAATATGAGTGTCATGATAAAATGTTTGTGGGAGAAGCCAGGTTCTGATCTCTTTGTAAATCGTGTTCTTTGTTTTCTTGGTCAGATCATATCTTCTCTGGGGCTCAGTTTCTTCATCTATAAAATGGTTAAGTTTGTACTCCTGGGACCTTGGAGCTCTGGGATGCAATAATCTTGAATATTTTAACTTGAGCCACTTGCCTCATTCCATCATTTCTCTACAGAAAACTCTTTAGCCTAATCGACTTTATGACTATATTAGCAATGCTGTAACTTAAAACAGCCCATTAGGGTCCTCACTGGCTGCTCCTGTATTCACAGTAAATTCAATCACCAATACATATCCAATAAAAGAATGGAAATCTCTAGGCCAAAGGGACACTGGCTCCTGGCGAGGAATAAGCCTTTTGAATAAATAAAGCTGCTTTGCCCAATATTTCCCCCTCTTGATTTGAAGAGAGACAGTAACCCTTTTTCTGTCATTGAATTAATTTGCTAAAAGTGGCTGTAATTTCTATATAAATCCTGAGATTGTTCCTCATTTACATGTTATATATGAATGTTTATGCATGTGGTATGAGCCTAATGTTCTCCAGGGATACTCTTGGAAACTGTATGAATCATGTAAACAAAATTAGAGTGAAATAAAAAGAATGTATGATATTTTCCTCACTAGTACTAATTTTTTTTTAAGTTTGGTTTTCTCCGTAATGGTCTTCCTGCTGACTTTAATTATATTTATGACACAATTATCTTGTGCTGGGCACAGGCTCATGTGCCCGCTGCTCATTTGGCGTCTGTCTGGTTTGGAGGATGCTGGCAGACAGAGAGGTGGTGTGTGTGGCTCATTTGCTGTTTGCTCTCTTTGGAGCTGGTCAGGAGAGAAGAGGGATCAAAGACGTTATGGTGGCACCTATGTGACTTTTTCTTTTTTCCTCAAGGGCACAGGCAAAACTGAAAAGAGATACGGGGAATTTCTTTCTGTGTCCTCCCCAGAGTGTTGTTTAAAGACCACCTTTGCTGCTAATTAATGATTTGCCAGCTGCCTACACTAATTGTGTGTCACTTATGTATGTATGGTCTTTGTACTTTCGGCTGCTTTTGGTAAAACCAAACACAAAAATATTCAATATGAGTAGAAATCTCCATCCAGTCTCTTGTCTCCAGCAAGAACTCTGGCTCCTTGAGATGGCTCTGTCTTGTGTTATCACAGGACTGCCTGCGTGTATGCCATGGACCAGCTGGCAAGGATGTTCCGCACCAAAGCTTTTTTTCCTGGAATGCTTCTTGAGAACCATTGTCAAGAAGGGAAGGGCTGCCGTGCTTATTATTCAGGGTAATTATCAGCTCCAGAATCCTGATGGGAATAACACTACTCGTCTTAGTTTTCTCATGGCTGAGACAAAATACCCTATGTCCAAACTTAAGAGAGGTGCTCTAGTCAGTGTTTATAAGGGAGTAGATTAAATACAGGACACATAATTTATAGGATTATTTTATAATATTCACCCAAGAGTCAAATGCAGAAGAGTGCAAGTGATCTGTCCATGCACTAGGGGCCCAAAGAATCCAGTTGAGGGCCTGTATCCCAACGGCAACATCCTGCATGAGTCCAGCAGAAGACCTAGAGCCCAAGACAATGTCTCATGCAAGTCTGTATCAAGGATCTGCACTGGAAAGGCCCAAAGGTCAGTGGTGGAAGCTAGAAAGTCTACACAGTGGGATAAAGGATCTGTGCCACCAGGCTGTACTGTAGCCAGGAAGCGACAGTCAAGGTAAGGACCAGAGTTCCCCAAAAAGAACCACAGCCATCCTCAGCAACAGTAAGGACCTGAGCTCCTCCAATGATAAGAATGGCTAAATTTACATCGGAAAACCAGCATGACAAGCTTCTCCAGGAGGATCAACAGCACCATCTGCCCCTCCAGTCCTGTTCCTATGCTGTTGGCAACAATCTCCAGGTGGGCTGTCCACACCTAGAACCATGCTGACTCAGTCCAGGTATTACAAGTTGACCAATAACTAATCCACTACAGGAGGAAAGGTTTATTAGCTCACAGTTTGTAGAGGTTTCAGTCCATAATCATCTGGCTCCACGATAGGGTAGTTTGGCAGACAGTCATTACAGAGAACAGTTCATAACACCTACAAGGTAAGAAAAGCAACTTGGGAGGGAGAGACAAGCCTCTTTCTGTCCCTTACATTGCATGCAGGCTACCCAACCTAGGGTGGGAATAGCACTCACATCCTTAATCTTAGCCAGAACTATGCCAAACCAGTCTGTGGACTGATTTACTAATCACACGCCCTTAATTCCAGCATCACATACCCTAGATTCAGCCATCTTTGAAAAACTGTATGATTGCATGAGGCTTTGGGGGGCACATTTAGACACAAACCTTAATATCACTCTTTTTAGAAATGCAACTGCTTCAAGGTTCCTACATTTTTGCTAGAAGAGGTATCATCATCTGCTTAGGCCTCTTCCCTGCCTTACTCTCCCTTCTCTCTATTTTATCTGTGACTTTGATGGTCTGCTCACTGGTGTGTATCCCTGTCATGGTTCATTCTAGAGGCTGTGGCTACTAGGGACTGAGAGGTTTGGATTGACTCATTTCCAAGGTCTCAGTGACCCTTCATGCAGGACTTTGGATTGCTATGCCATCAGTACCCAACCTTCTACCACATCCCTTTCAGGCCCTGTTTCTCCAGGTGACTCCATATCAGACCAGGTCATCCCCATCAAAGCATTTGAACCATTCCTGCCCTGAAAACTCAAACAAAAGTAGAACCTGCCTGCTTTAAAGCAGGACACAGTATAGTGGCTCAGTCTTTGCTTAAGTTTTCAACAGTAACAACACACAGAAATATTTTACTCCATCAGAAAGACAAGAAGATACTTCAAAACATGACATAGTTTTCTTCCCATAGTCCTTTGGGAGGAAAAGAGAGACCACAAATGTTTACCGAGCACATGTTGTGGGCCAGGCGTTGTGCTCTGTCTCACTTCATCTTCATAACAACCCTGCCTATGTTATCATTTTGCAAAGAATGAATCTGAGACTCAAAGAAGTGAAGTTACTACTAGGGGAGAAGAAACAATTGAACAGAACATGTCGCCAAACCAGGCAGATGCTACCAGAAATGCAGCAGATGCCACAACCCACACAGCCAGTGGGGTTCTGAGGGGGAACAACAGAAGATTAAGAAAAAAACTACAGACACATACTAAAAGGAAAGCTGGGACCGAGTGGAACCTGACCTCTCTGATAGAGAGGCAGCGACAAACCACCATGATTTATACACTGTAAAAAGTGGGGAAGCAATGATGGAGTCCAAAAGGCAAGGTCTCAGTGTTTTGCTGAGAACACTGAAAGCAAAACATTTTTAATGCTATCTGTGCTGGGTCAACAGGGAAGAACACCTACTGGACTGGCCCTGCTCTAGTCTCAACTTGTTTATATGGCTCGCCTCTGAAGGTCCGTGTTCTCAGGGCTGGCCTTGCTCTAGTTCCAAATGTGTCATCGATCTCCACCTCAGCCACTCCCCACAACCAGGGGCTGCAAAGAAAGCAAGATGAGCAAAAAGCTGGAGTACACATCCAGGGGAAGCACCTGGAAATCTCTGGTAACAGCCGGACAGCAGAGAGGCAGGAGAGTACACTTTACAAAATAACCCGAATAGTGAAAGGGAGAAATGAACACATGCTCACAAGAGACAGTGAGTGGTTGGCCTCAGGAAAGTCCTGGTTGGGGTGGGAGGAAGCTAGTGGATTCCAGACTGCATATGTAATTAAAGTTGGAAGGTGGTCCCATCTTGGCACATGTCTAAGCCACTTAGAAGGCTCAGCAGAAGTGTGAAGCCCACATAGACATACCATGGAACAGTCCTTCTGCCTTTTAACTAGAGCCATTACCCCAGCCAGATGACCCTTCTTGGCTTCTTGGGCCAATTACATTCAATGTGCAAATATATGGGTAAATGCTACTTCCAAAAAGGATTAGTAAGGTGACTGCCCTCCATGTGAGTAGCTTGACATCTAACCATTCTGCATGCATGGAGGGGCCATATTGATGACAATGGCATCAAATACACCTGATATAAGATCACTTTTTTAGGGGTTTTTTTTTTTCACTTCTAAACTTCTTTAGGACATTGCAATTAACTCAGATGTGTCTATGTTTGTATGCACAATCCTATTTATCCATTTGTCCTTATGATTTTGAAGGTTTTGGTAAAATGAGAGAAAAACTCAAAAAGTGAATTTGGGAAGAATATAAGGCATACAAAGCTTTTTAAGAAGTTTTCTTTTCAATATTGAATCCATTCTAGAAGAATTCAATCTACAAGGTCAAAAGTAGGTCACATATCCTGACTTTCTTGCCCCTGCAGCTTAATAATCTAAAAATAAAATCAATTCTTGTCAAGAGCTGTGAAGAGCTAATAACTGCTTCAGAGTGAAGCTCAGAATGACTGTGCCTTCTCTGGCCTTCCATTTCTCAGAGATGAGAATATCATTTTTCAAGTCCAAAGCACTGTCAGTATTAGAATGCATGGTAACCAAGTAGGAAAAAATATCTCTATTTAAAATGAAATAATTTTCATCATTATTCTCTGCAGGCAGAAATGAGGCTCTTCTTCAATGCTGTCTCTAAAGATGACAAAGAAGTAATGCAAACCAAATTTTAACCTTCAAAAACCACAGCACTGGTTCACAGTTGTTGCTGCTGTCATACTCCTATTTTGAATCAAGAACTTGCTTTGCTTTTTATACAAAACTGAATACTCCTCCCCTCCCAGTTGTTGGATTTTCTTTTTCTTTTAGTCTCAAGATGCGACCATGTTAGGAGCTTCATCGTAACATCCATGTTAACTGCAGTCCTTTCTGTATGAAAGTTTGAGTTCATTTGCTAGATTTTGTGCCACTAAATAGAATCTTGAGCTTCTAAAATGCTAACAAATTTAACATCATGACTACAGATATTTTTGCCTATACCGATATTTGTGATAGGGATAGCTTTCTATTTTATTAACCTCTTCTTGTAGAAGTACTGAGCCTTCCAACCATCCACAGTTGTTAAAATCCAATTCCCAGAGTTTTCATGAAATTTTAAAGTACCCATCAAGAGTCTTTTAGCTGTAAGGATCAGCAGTAAGATGGAAATGAAAGAGTCCATTAAAATATCATTACAGGAGAAGGAATTCTTTGCCACTTTTTCTTCATTCCACCCAACAGGAATGGCACTGCCCTCCCTCCCCTGGTCATATCTAGTTATGGCTCCCTGGTAAAATCCAAAGCTGGCACAGAAAGTGTCAGTGGAGGCCCAGCCACACTAACCGTGCCCTCAGGCAGGTTCCAGGTACACACATGCTGCATGCTGCTGCTCCCATCCTTGCCACCCTGACCCTTCTTTGCTCTCCATCTACCACCATTGGTACTAAAGAGGCTTCCTGTGCCTGGGTGAAGCGGAGCACTCATCTCGAGTCTCCCCAACACTATTTTTAATGAATATTTAGACGTTTGTACCACCTGACTGTTTTTAGACCAAGCCAACTTTCTTTTAAGCCCCAAGTTGATTCTGTGAGGCCAGCTAATTAGCCTGCCTGTACCAGAAGTGCTCACTTTTTATTACCTTTAAAAAACAAAGCCAGGTTTGAGGAAGTGTTGGATGTAAGCTGTCTCCAAACCCTCAGGAAGGGAACCCCCACCTCCCAGAGCCCCTCCTCCCGAGTAAGATTTGTGGTCTGGTTAGAAGGACCATTTAGATGATGAAAGGAACCAGTGGACAGTCCCTGATTTATAACCAGTGTGATTTTTTTTAATATCCACCAAATTAATATTTTTATGTCTGTTCCCCCATCAAGTTGCTTGGGTTTGAATTTCAACGAGGGGAGCCTGCCAAGATGGTGTAGTAAAATACGAACTGGATCATAAATCCCAGCGGGGGTGGGAGAACATAAGACAGATTGCCAACACCTTTAAAAAAACATTTAAATAAAAAAGGCAGGAGTTTGCCTTAAAGTACCCCAGACCCAGTGGGGACAGAGGAGTGACACAAGGTCTGAATGCAGGGCTGGTTTGTCTGCCCCGCATTCTTTTGCAGAGGAACCCAACCTGCAGAAAACCATCTTGCAGGTAAACCAGGCACTGTGGAGTTTTCATCAGAAGCCAATGATGTCTCTCCAGATGTGTGCTGGAGATACGGCAGAAGTACTCTAGTGCGAGCAAGCAGCTTCCAAACCGTTGAGGCGCTCTGCCTCCCGCTGGCTGGGCTGACCGCTCACACAGCTCATCAAAGTCCCCTTTCATTAGTGCCAGGCCCAGGGAAATAAATGCAGCTGGCAAGAGAGTCTGAAGCTGTAAGAAGAAAGCCATGTGTTTCCTTCCTAAGACTAAAATCATTTCCCCACGACGAATAAAGAGCTTTTACAAACCTTCTGCATGGCTACTTCTCAGAGGGGGACAAGTTGATTATTCTCATACCCTCCCCATGCACCAACAGGAGAAACAGAAGCCCTTATTTGCTTGGATTTATAATAAGTTGACTATATGGGAATGTGCATGGCTAAATAAATGCCCTTAGAACATGGCTTATTATTACTCCGATTTGGGTAGGCCACAAGTCGAATCATGTCGGCTGGAACATGACTGGTACCCACAGGAGAAGTCTGATAGAATTCAGGCGATAGGCTATAAACCAGACGCTAGTCCTGTCTGTCAACACCAGCATTATAAAGGTGTTTCACTAATCCTCCTCGAGGACAGCACTCAATCCCGGAGCAATGCTGTCTTTCCACTCCCTGCCCCACTCTTAGGACACACAGTGCGCTTCAGGGAGCTGCTCTAACAGCTCTGGTGAGTGGCACTCTCAGCGGCACAGTGTCGCCAGGCATTGTTTCTCTGAAACACATTTGCAGACCAAATTACTCAATCTTCACAACACTTTGCCAAAACACTCTTTGGATGTTCTCATTTGACTCACTCTCGGTTCAGAGTCAAAGCCTAGACCAAGCCTTCCAGAAAAACCACGCAGCCCTCAACCAGGCAGCTGCTTAAGAGACTTGCACGGAACTGAATGAACCAGGTGGTATTTGTTAGTTCAAAGACATAGAGATTTTAAATTTGCTGGTTATGACGTGTAGTTATAACTATAGAAGGAGAACTGTCAAGGTAAGGAGAGGTATACCGTATACAGATTTTGAAAGATAATGTTTAGTTATCAGTTTAATAGCCTAAAATTTCAGCAAATTTAACTCTTTCATACAAGTCTCCATAAATCAGACATAAACAGGGCAATCCCAAAGTAAGGGAAAAAATATCATCACCACCACCACCATCATCGCCATCATTATTCGGTAGAAAGGACAATGATTGAAATTTGAATAAGATCTGCACATTAAATAACACTGTGGAAATGTTAATTCCCTGGATTTGGTAACTGCAATGTGGTTATGTAAATTAGTAGAGTTTTTAGGGATAAAGAAGCAGCATTTCTAGAATTTATTCCTAAACCATCACAAAAGAACAGACACAGGTACACACACACACTCACACTCACACACGCACAGAATGACAACGCAAATGTGGTAAAGGTTTAACATTTAGGGCACTTGGTGAAGGATAGGTAGAAATTCATGGTACTATTTTTTTTAAAACTATATGAGGATCTCAATTTATTTCAAAATGAATTATTTAAAGGCTTCTTATTTAGGCCCCCAGAGGTACTTTTGCCAATTTAGAATAAATAAAAGTGATTTGATGGACATCTTACTTAAGATATCCCTGAGAACTTGAAATCTGGAAGACAGATTGTAGAGGAACAGGAGACAAGACTGGCAAAGCACAGGTGGCTGCCATTTAAGTCAATGTTTAGAGAAGAGGATTCTAGGAGCAGAAGACCCCAATTCTCCAGGCCTACTTAATTCCAAGACCTGGGATATTTATCTCTGTGGGCTTCATCTCTGACATGAGACTCATTAAGGGAGAGCCCCAGTGAAGGTGGGGTAGCAGGTTCAGTGTCCCCTATCAGTTCTGCTGTCTCCAGCCTTAAGTTTCCTGTGTGGAGCGATGGGCTGGCCCTGAATGGTGTGAGGTTGCCGCCAAAGTCAGCCCCATGCTTTGGAAGGCTTGTGGGAGCTCTTTGGGACAAACGGATGTTGGTCTGGGGGAACTTTGTTCACTCCTCCAAGACGAGCCTTTCCCTGAAGATCATCTTTGGTAATGGAAACATCCGGAGCACACTCCTGCCTGCTGCTCATATCCCCCTCAGGCTGAGAGCCTGCTGACATTCATTAGCTAAAACCTGCATTTCCGAGACTTCCACTCACTTTGAGCTAAGCATATGGGCTCCAGCCCTAAGCCAAACTAAAGATTGTGCTTTCTTCTTTCTCTTTTGACCAGAAATATCATTCTGCTGTCATTGGAAATTGATACATCTGAAGACAAAATATCCGTTCTTTGCATCCGTCAAACAAAATGTGGCCTGGGTTCCCCACAAGCATGCACAGGCACGCACGTGCCTGCACACGCATTCTCAGCCCATAAAAGTCAACCACACCACCAAACAGCTAAAACCCACCACTCAGCAAACACCATCTCCTTTCTGGAACTTTTGGGGACTTGGATATCATCCTGTCATTGAGCATGTGTGTGGCTCCAACTGGCGATAAATCGAGGCGCTAACCCTGATGCACAGCAGCACCTGCAGTAACAGAGAAGAATGTCTCTGCAGACGACACGTATATAAATCACATTTATTTTCATAGCACATTTAAATAACGTTTTGGCCCTGGGGATTTTCCACCAAGTAATGAAGCATCACCCAATGAGAGTGTGCAACGTTGCTCCAATCTGCAGCGCCCCTTCGCAGCAGAGGAATAAAACCCGTGATTTATAGGGATGTCATCGCGTGGCATGGGGGGGGGGCTTCTTTTCCTTCACACAAGACATTGCTGTGCATCCGGATTAGAGACGAGATTTATCTGCAAAATAAACAAAGAGCAGCCCCCTCCTCCGTTTTGTCCCTTAATCACGGCTGACGAGACATCAAGTGCTCCCACCGTGCACCTGCTCCGCAGCACACAGGCCGTCACAAGCATGCACAGCACGGACAGGTTTATTATGAGATAGGAGCGAGAACAATCCTGATCCAAGACCATCAAGTGGGCCTCGATGAAGACTTGCTTTGTCAGCAGTTCCTTGCAGGAGGCATTCAGGCGTCCCACTCCTGGGCCTCCATGGTGCTCGGTCGGTGTCAGCGTGGATGCCAGCACAGCACCAGCCTTGAGGGGCTGAGGCCCATCACACGAGTGATGGGGAGTGATCAGATCTCTTCTGTGCACTGCAAGTGGTGGTGCAATCCCTATTCGTCTGCCACTTCCTATCTTGTGGTTTAAAGGGAAAATATGATCTCGTCCTTACACAGTTTTCTTTGGGATCGTCAGCTGGTTGGTTGCTAAGCTCACCCAGAATGCAGAGTGAATTGTAAATTGTTCTATTGAAC